>BQMF02000749.1:0-134255 GCA_027922465.2 Turritopsis dohrnii | reverse complement strand
TTGATCAGTATAGTTTGCTTTCCCCAATCAGCGAAACTAGGACACTGAGACGAAAGATAGAACCTAAATTTGGGATTGGGAATTGGGAATCGCTTATTAGAAAGAATAAACAAGACGACTGGGAAGTCGAAAATTTCGCTGCGTTTATTTAGCAATTGGCATTTCGTGCATTAATTTCATGTGTACGCGCATTAATGACAAGATACAGAAAGATTCAATAATATTTGGGTTACGGGCTTTAGACCATGTTCACATGTATCGGATAGATATCATTTCGGAACAATTTCCATCCGGATAGACGTTTCGTTCACATTGTTCCGAAGCTATCCGTTATAGACCTTTCCCGAGTTTATTTTTTATCACACTCCGCCTCGTTTTCAATTGCGTTACTATGACAGCCGAATCTCTTGTGCTTAATCATTAACACTATCACAATTATTACACTTATTGCACATTACTGAAATGAGTGCCGTGACATTTCGTTACCATATTAACCATTGCGAAACGAGGCGGAGCTTGATAAAAAATAAACTCGGGAAATGTCTATTAAAATTGAAATGATTCCGTTCCGCTGCAAAAAGTGAAATGATTTCGTTCCGATGTCGGAACAAAAGCTATCCGATACGTGTGAACATAGTCTTAGACTCCTTGATTTTCGATATTTGGTGGTTGAAGTTTCGTTAATTGTCAAAATGGCATCAAAATAACGGGGTAGCTGTATTGTTAATTTTATTTAGGTTATATTTGCATCGCGACATGAAAAATCTTAACTGATATTAAGGAAGGAGTAGATCTTACTCAAATTTGAAAACTTTATTAAAAAACAGTGATAAAAATATCGGTAACATGAATACATCAACTTGAATAAAAACATCTGATAATAAAACAAGAGCCAGATGGCGCAAAACGGTAACAGCAAAAGTACTTGCCACAAGAATACTTTTAAATTTGAAATTTTACTTAAAGTTCTTTAACGTTCTGTAAACGTCATTTCTTGAGATATCTTACTGGTGGAAAACAGGCATAAACGATATTATAATGTTTAAAATTACTAACTCGTGTAAATAGGGTCTAATTGCAACACACCAGCAATTAATTTATTAGAAGACAAAAGAATTATACATGCATGAGCTGTTTTAAACGTACGTTTTTTTTATAAGAGCTTATGTAGAAAAAAAAAACGCGTTTCTTCGAAAAAAAAATGTATGTTTTGAATTATAATTTTTTGAAACCGAAAATGAATTCAAACAGATAACTGCCTTTTTTAACTCGATTTTTGAAAACCTTGATGTTCAAAGACAGAACAGATAGCTAACAAACGTAGAAAGTAATAAGAAAGTCTGATCTGTGCTTTACTGACACGAAAAACATATCTATTTTCAAGTGCAAAAGTTCATTGATTCAGTACCATAAAAGTAACTAAAAGTCCCAGTTTTATGTAGACCTATTTGATTAATATCCATTCCTTCATCAATTAAGTGATAAAATATCAAAGAAAACTTATTTTAAATGTATGTGATTGAAAACCTTCGAAAATTCAAAAGGCTGCGTTCGTTCATTAGAATGTATATTGAGTTTTTATTGGGGACTCGCATACTCTAAATCGTAGGCTAAAAACTGCCGTTTCGGCCGGAGGAGTAGTAGTAGTAGTAGGAGGAGGAGTAGTAGTAGGAGTCCAAGGGTGTTTTAATACGGTATTCGCTTTCGCTGCTACCGTAATAAGTTCACCTAGTAGAGTGAAGTGAAAACACAATCAAACGAAATTAAAGTTTTCTTTGTCAACGAACAGGTATAATCTTGAAATATATCTTCTTAGATGAGCAATCAAGTTGAAAACAAAGAGCTGTATATATTTAGGCTATTATTTAGGACTCAGCTAAAACTAAGAAAAAGCTGTAATAGGCAATAATAGTTAACACAATGCAACTTAGTTCATGGGTGATTCGAATATCTGTCATAGAGAATAATAGTCAACTTAAAACAAAAGATATAAAGAACATTGAAAGATTAACAATCAACTGCAAATTTTAAGTTCTTTATTTGCTTTGATATAGCATTAAACACAATAACTAAAGGCTCTGATGTTTCTAAAAATCGCTTCACCAAGTCGTCCTCTGTTGTTGTGGTTAAATCCAGCTTTGTAAGCGAAGCAAATTGATGAATTACATCGTTTGACATCACAAGTGTGTATACTTCCTTTGAGGATGTATCCTCAAAAACCAACTTAACAAACCAGGACACTTTACAACAACCAGCCATCATTCTACAGTCACAATGCTCACATTTAAAAACACCGGTGGTGATTCCAGTAGATCTTTTAGAACAAATATTGCAAATGAAGGATCTTGAAACGTTAAAAATACCTTTGATTGATGCTACCATCTTTGCATCAGTTTCTGGCTCTGCTGCATCTACAACATTGTCAAAAGGATCAATTTTCTGAGCACAGAATTTGACAGATAGTGTAGAGTTCAAGTAGCATGCATTCTTTACAATATGAAGACGAAGGTTCTTCATCAGGTATGTGTCACCTTCATTGATAAGATTGACATCATCACCATACAATGTCATTTGACAACATTCAGTACTGTCTCTAATTGTACATTCTACTTTAGGTACGTCTCCATTCACTCCCTTGTGGACAATGACGTCATTGCATTTCAAAATGTTGGCACGTATGTTCACAATTTGCCCACTTGCCAATTGTCGTAGATCTTTCAATGACACCACAGCATCTTCTGCAAGTTTTGAATTATGGGAAAATGCAACTTCCTGAGGGTCCACTGGCGTTATTGTGGTGTTTGGGTTAAGGTAGATGGTTCCTTTTGAAAAGCGATGGTTTTGCAATTTTACTGGACTTTTTGTTACCATAGCATCGGATAGTCTTCGACGTTTAACTGGGGAGAAGCAAAGTGTTTTCTTTGCTCCATCTTTATTTTGTAGCATCAAATCAAAATAATCGGATCCTGCAGCTGATTTCTTCAGTGGCGATACATTATGCACATAAAATAAATCTAAAAATAAAATAAAATAAAGAAAAAAATTTCCCCCAATTTTTCAAGGATATTAATTGGATTCTAGGCAAAGATGTTTGAGGTTTTCCATCTTTCTTTGTCACAGACTGGAAAATGAGGAATTAAGTGACTGTTCTAAAAACAACGTTAACATTTTTAAAATACGAAATGGTTCAAATTGGCAGAAATGTGACTTCAAGTATCATAGCAGACTCGAACGTGCGAAACGTGCGAAGCGTCAATTACAACAATAAATTTAGATAGGTACCTGGGCAATCTTTTTCCTTCTTGTTTTCACTTTCGTTTTTGTTTTCGCTTTTAGACTTCTGAGATTTACCTACAATATAAATTTCCATTATATTACTTATTCTTGAGTTACTGACTTAAAGAAAGTTTTATGGTTTACCTTGATTAGCTCTTTTCATGATTTACAACGCTTCCAGTGAAGTGCAGTTGCTTGATGGAAAAAGGACATGTGTATCAGCAGCAGAACACTTCATGTGGTCTTGCGGGGGGGGAGTAACTTCTTTTCCAGGAATTTTTGTTTATATCTTGAAAAATAACGAGAAAGCCCTAGAATCAAGGTTGATCATTTTTGGAAAGGCGTTAGCCTCGTAGGACGAGGGCGAAGTAACGCCCCTTCTGTAATTTTTCAAACGGTCAGGGGTGCTATCTAGAACTATTATTTGAAAATCCTTTTGTTTCGAAGCTTGTGCTGCAGGAATCCAGAAAGCTTCTGGTTTTGTGTATTATGCTTTATTGTGTATATATAATAAAGCGAGGGGATATGCCAAGTATTTTCTGTGTTCAACTATTATCTTATATAATAGACGAGTTTCCAATGTTAATTACACTTTTATACCTTGTACATACTAAAAATCAAATACAATGTACGAAAATAGATAGGAAGTGCTAATGTGTATTGAAACTTTCTAATGTCGATTGTTTTTAAGGGGACTCCAGAGAACCAAATAAAGTGACAACATTTTGAAGTGTATAAAGAGACTTTTATTTCCTCTGAGGCTGCGTGCGCATACTCACAGGAAAATGACTTGATTAATGATATTCTATGTTGCAATATACCGTAATTATCGAGCAAAGAACACTGGTGTTTATAAACATTACGTCACTAAGAAACTCCTCTATACCATTACTGGTAGTTTTCCTTTGGGACCAATTACTTATCAAATACTGATTATATAGGATTTATGGTGTCAGTTGACTGTGCAGCCTCTGCAAAAATTTACATGGTAACACTAAAAATTACTGCAAATCAGGTAGTTTAGTGAAAAAGGTTTTGCACCATTTGTGCATGTGGGTCTTTGTTAATAAGATTTTGGGCTGTACCAAAATGTCACAGATTAGATTAAATAGGGTCAGTGCTGTGAATAAGAGTGGATAAATTTACATTGAAAAAGGAATATCATATTTATTTGAAATTGCTTTTATGTCACATACAAACATTTGAAATGTTAGATAGACAAAAAATATAATTCCAATCATTTGCCATGTTGACTAATGATAAAATAAATACAAAATTTTATTATTTAAAAAGCTTTTCTGCTTAACCCCATCTTCAGTAAAACAAAATTTGTAAAAAATTAACCAAAAATATCCCACTTAAAAAATGTTTTCTTGGAATATTCAAACTTCACTGTTAACATCTATACCTCTTCAATGTTTACTTGTTACTGAAGTCACCAGTCATCATAACAATGAATGCAACTTTATTTCATGGATTGATGAAGGAAAATATAATTCGCTAATGAACTGTACAGGTGGATCCATATGAGTACACATTATATTCACCATTCCAACAACACAAGAGTAGCAATAGTCATAGAAATAATGCCAATTTACAATTAGGTCAGATTGATTCAATACACCCAGACAAACGCTTACTGTTGAAAATAATTATGCACAGTTGGAATAATAATAGCTACTTTGTAAACAGAATCAGTTACGATTGAAAGCAGCAGTCAACAGTCAACATGGTCTATATATACAGGAACACTTGCTTTCTAAACAGGCAACTGTTCAATCTTAGGAACAAGCAACAATTGAAACAGGAACAATTGTATCGTATATATATATATATGTAACAGCAGTAAGTACAGTCAGGGTAAACTACAATCGAAACAGGAACTGCTTAATTTGTAAACAGGAACAATTACATTATATACGTAACAGCAACAGTTTCATTCAAAATCTGGTTACCAATTCACAGCAACAGCAAAATGTCATTTCATGAGTGCATTTAAATTTGATTTCAATAATATATACATCCATTTAGCTTTGACAAAAAATATCTAATTTCAATAATAAATTGAAATCACAAAATAGACCTATAATAGTTTAGAGAAATCCTCAACCATATGGGGTATCAAAAAAAAATCCTGACATGAAAGATCTATAATTGAAAATTGGAATCGCAAAGATGTATAATGTCTGTATAATTAACATATATATACGTTTTCTTTGTCAGAATACTTTTTGAAACTTGGTATATAGATGGAATGGCCTGAAATATAGAAGTATATTACACTCTCCAAGTTATTGGAATAAATTACATCTATATAGGAATTCATTATACTATGGATAAGTTTTCAAATTATTTTCTAGGCTTTTATCTGAAGTACAACACATTTAAATTATGGATTACTCCACCAAAGTTAATAATAAAAACTTTTTAACGTCTCCTTGTAAAAGTGTCTCTAGAATGGGGAGTGTTCTTTCGTCATCGCATTCATTTATAGGCCATCCCATCTCCATCCCCTTTTATCCCCCCATTCCCACCTAATTCGTTGATGGGCTGATTAATAGGAGCATCCAAATTATATTCATTCCCTAAAAGTTAGTTTCATCTTCACTGCATCGTGATCTGATATGTTAACACATTTTCGAAGAACCTTCACATTAAAATCAACCAAACTATGATGAACGTAAACATGGTCCAGCATTCCTCCATCCAAATGAGTTGGAAAGTCAAGCTGTAATATGTAATCGGACATAACTTCGGTTAGAGCTGATAATTCATTGAGTTTGTATCCATTGATGTTAAAATCCCCTAAAATCAAATCAACAGAATAGATACTCAAGACTTCTCTAAGTTGATTTGCAAATATATTAATAGGAGTTCTATTATTCTTGTAAACCAAAATTAAACAAAATTCCTTGTTTGGGCAGAAAGATTCTTTTGTAAATTTAACAACAGAAAAAACCTGATAAATGGTCATACTCAGTTACATTCAAGGAATAACTTTTGTGACAGATTGCCATGCTATTGTATTTGTGGTGGTCATTATTATAGCTTATTGTGTAGTCAATCATGCACTCATCCACATAATTCATTACAGACTGATCTCCAAAACCAATTTGGGTTTCTGTCAAACAAAGAAGGTCATTTCTATATAAATAATTGTCATGTGTAATATCCACTGCATGCTTCCCTAAAGATCTGACATTTAAAACACATATAGTCAAGGAAAAACTAGATAATGCAAAGTCCCTTAAAGCAATGACTCGATTTTCTATCATTCTCAGACGAACATATTCCTCTGTTACCCTTTCATTGCATGTAAACGCCTTACGATTATATTGACCTGTGAAACATAATCCGCTTATGGATTTGACTCGACTCATTGCAACATACATTTGACCTGGGTTAAAAGTACGTTGTCTTTTCAAATCAAAACTAATTACTGCACTGTCTAAAGATAAACCCTGCACTTTATGAACAGTCACTGAGTATGCTAACATTATAGGAAACTGCATCCTTCGTATAGTAGGGGCAGAGTTGCTTCTTTTATTCAGTGAAAATGATGCTTCAGCTCTCTCTACAGGAACTGTTTGTGATGAAGCAGCATATTGGTCTTTTCTCCGGGTGTTTAAACCAGCCTTACAATCATCAAATTTGATATAAATAATTTCTATTAGCCCACTCTTTGATTTGAAGTCCAATATGGTTCCAAGTTGACCATTGATCAGTCTATCATTAATATCAACATTAGTGATCAACATTACCCTTGCGCCAACTTTCAAGTGAAGTTCATTTGCTAAACCTCCTGTATCACTTTGTTTTAAATTTTTTATTCTATTTTTTTCACTGTCGGTGAAACTCTGCGGATAGCTATCAATGCTTGAAATTGAAAAGGATTGCGAGGAAAGAGTGTTCAACATCTTTATATTATGAACATTCACAGAATCATTTTCTGCAAATAAATGCAAGGCATTCCAAGGATAATCAGAATCATTTGAATTAATAAATCGAGATTTAATCACTGTTTCGTTTTCCACGTTTATTTCACCAACCCTGACATCATTTAAAAGATCAATAAAAGAATTATCGCCTTTTTGTCGCATAGTTTCACTTAGCTCAGCCAACTTGAAAAGATGCCATAGTTTTAAAGCCTCAATTATAGGACCTTCTGTTGAAAAGACTGGTTTTGCCATGACAGGAGGTAACTGGTACAAATCTCCACAAACTAAAATACTCTTTCCTGCAAAAGGTGTTTCATCAACAACGCCAAATATTTCACACAATCTTTTATGGATATTAAGAAGTAATCTTGATGAAACCATGGATATTTCATCAATGATGATCAATTGGACACGCATAAGTTTATTCCTTAAACTGGTCCGCTGTTTGTCACTCATGGAAATGAAATTGTTAATAGGAATATTCAAGCCAGTATGAATAGTTGTTGCATCGATATTAATTGCAGCAATACCAGTTGGGGCCAATTTAATTACCCTGGGCTTTTCCAATTCTTCATCTTTGTAAACCAAAACTTTAGACAGACAGTTAAAGATGCATTTTATCAAATGTGATTTTCCCACACCACCACCGCCTGTTAAAAAAATTCTCAGTGGTTCTTGAGGGATAGGATCTTTGCACTTAAAGTTTTGGACAAATATTTTACCCCAGTTCAGAAAAATATCAAAGATTTCTCTTTGTTTAATATTAAGTGATCTAATATGGGCATTTATGTCATCATCACTTACAAGATTGTGATTGCTATTTGTATAACTGCCAATGAAATTGTAATTTATTTCATCATCATCATCATCATCATCGCGATTTTGCAAATCATTCATAAGCCCATTTACTTCCTCATTTTCTTGTTGCGCAAAAGCATCTTGATTATTTTCGAAATTATTAAAGTAATTTTCTAAAGCCACATCTACTAGATCACCATGTGGTTCAAAATTAACCTTATTTTGATTTACAACTGCATTGACTTCTTCCTTATTTAGCTTTAAAACATATGAACCTTTTTCTTTTAAATCTGTTTCTTCGGATCTGAATGGAAAAAACAACATCAGCATATGATGAGCATATTTTTCTGGATATTTATATTTATTTGGTGTGTAATATCGGAGTACTTTTGGAACTTTGCGGCATTTCAGTTTTTCTTTGGAAGACATTAGAGGCACAGTCTTTGGAAAAAAATTCTCACTGTGATTTGTTCCACTTACAGATTCATCTAAAACTATTGGCTGCCAATCATCATGGTCATTTTTATTACTTATGTCTAAAACAAAATTAGCATTAAAGGTAGCAAAACACATTTTATCTAAGACAGCAAACTTTCCTTGCATAAAATGGGCATTCGGGCGATCAACATATCTATCAAGCATGTTACGCATGAATAAATCTGATGAATCCGCTGGTAATTCATCAATTTCTGATTTTGTCTTAAATATCCTGTATCGTTGATCAGGCAAATTGGTATTAACAAACTGAATAGCTGGAAAACATTTTCGGAGCCAGAGTTCAGGCATTGTTAAATACACTGCTTCCTGTACAGAACATTCACGGTTAGAGTTGTAGGCTTTAGCTATACGTGTCATAATTTCAGCTGTAGATTTATCTGCATCTTTAGCAAATCCCAATGCTTCTTTCATTGCAGTTGAACATTTATCCTCGCTTTTTGAAAAATATGCACACATATATGTAACTGCTTTGTATGGATTATAAACTGGCTGGATATCAATGTTTGCTTCCCAACTCAACAAACCATCAGAAAAATAGTTATTCACAAAGCAAGATTTTGCATCACGTTTAAGATGTAAATGCATATCATTATCAGGAGAAATTGAAAGATAATATTCAAATTCAGAATAACTTAAACCAAGTGAGTTTAAAATGTTGTCTATAGACTGTACTTCAACATAATCAGGCTTGGTTGGATCCAGAAAATTTTGCCTTTTAGGATGTAAGTTTGTATCAATGTATTCTTGAACTTTCCCCAAGACTTTGTTTCTTTCTACTAGAATATAATGTTTTTCGGCTTCATTTAAATTGTCTGGAAGAGGCTGAGAAAGGATTGTTTGCTTGCAGAAGGTTTTACCAAAGCCAAATCTACATTCATTTTTATTGTACTTTCTGCATGTTTTTGAATGTGAATGTATTTGATACTTTCCTACTAATTTTCTAAGTTCTGAGTTTTGGCTTTCCTCAGGCAGGGCAGCAGATATGACTCTGTCAATGTGTTCAATGTATTGATGTTTTGTATTTTCTGTCAGTTTAGGAGTGTCTTCAGCCCATAGTAAGCAATGAACATGAGGACTTCCACGAACTTGAAATTCCACCCTGATAGCATAATAGATTATTTTTCCTAACTGACCATTTATAACAATTTCTTTGAAGAAATTTTCAACCCGGTATTGAAAATGTCGAGCAAGTAAAACAGGATTACTGTTTAATTCAGTGCAACGCGATGCATAGTCAAGATTTACAAAATCATCCTCTGAATGATCTTCGCCTTTCAATTTCTTAATAATTTTTACAAGTTCATTCCACTGGAGATCAGCACATGACAAAGTCATAAAATAAGAGGGAATGCCAAGCTGCTTAACCATTGCAAGAACATCAGAAAGCATATGTTTCCAGTATGCAGGAGTGCCTTTTATAGTGGTCATGAACTTATAAGCACTATCTGTTGCAATAAATTTTTTAACTGTCTCATTAAAATTTTCTCCTAATATACCAGCAGTTAAATTACAATTTGAAACTTTTTTTAAAGCTATGTTTATTTTACTCCTTAAATTCAGTTGCAACAAAATTTGATGGGCAAAGAAAAGGTAATCAGCATCAGAAGAAAATTTTTGTGTATAATTCAAGAGTCTCTGATTAAAATATTTTGTAGGGGATAACACAATATCCATTTCAACTTTATACCCAAATTTTCCTGTGGGGAATAAATGGGGATGTGCTAGTTCTTCACAATATTCATCATTTATCAGAGAATAGGGAATTTTTCCTTCACCTGGTGCTAAGATAGCATTTTCGTTATCAACTATAACGTGAGGAATTTCTGACACAAGAATTGTTTCACTTGCAGGCATTCGAAATGAATTCAATGGGTCTTCAGAATTAAATTCGGACTCTTTTTTTTCAAATAGGTTTACAATTGCAATGGAATCATCATCATCAATAAATTTTATTTGAATATCACAATTAAATTCAGACTCATTTTTTGCAAATAGAATTGCAATGGAATCATCGTCAATAAATTTTATTTGAATATCACAATTATCATAACTGTTTTGGTTAACAGAATAAGTGTTCACTTTGAAATCTACAGCTGAATCATTGACATTATTAGGAAAGAATACACTAATATCTTTATATAGATGATTATTGTTCACAAGGTAATTCAATAATGCTTCTAACATTTCACCACGAACTTGCTGGGAAATAACTGGATGTTTGAATGAAAGTTTCCGTTTCAGCTCTATATTAACAACACCACTACTATCACTCCCTCTGGGCAAAACTTCACATACATTAGGATTTTCAATTGGAATATTACAAATACTACCCCTTAGTTTTGGGAATTCACCTTTGCACATAATTAAGACTTTGGAAAATAAGATACGTTGTGCAATAAGAATACGTTCTAATTTTCTAATATTGTTCAAATTGTTTGGGAAAGCATACAACTCAAGTTTATTTTTAACTGCTTGGCATGGTATATTTTTTTTAAGTAACTTTTTGTGACATGTTAAGCAGATGTAAACATTCCTATCTGAAGTTTTCACTATTTCATAACAAAAGTCACATGTGTTTACAGCATATTTTTTACTAACAAACAAAATTACTGATCTTTTGTACAAACAACGATTACAACAAACACATATGTAGTGAGGGCCCTCTTGAATTATTTTTCTGAAATGCTCTATTCTACTTACAATACTACATTTTTTTTTCTTTTCATAGCATGCTTTGCTTGTTTTCCTCATTTTCACCTTCTCATCCTCATGTCTGTAAGTCCCCATTAAGTTTTCGTAATGTCTTTTGCGCGTTTTCCTCATTTTTGCCTTCTTTTCCTCATGTCTGTCAGTCCCCATTAAGTTTTCGTAATGTCTTTTGCACGTTTTCCTCATTTTTGCCTTCTTTTCCTCATGTCTGTCAGTCCCCATTAAGTTTTCGTAGTGTCTTTTGCACGTTTTCCTCATTTTTGCCTTCTTTTCCTCATGTCTATCAGTCCCTTTAATATTTTCAAAAAGTCTTTTATGAGAACTCTTATTTCTTTCCTTTTCCTCCTCGTGTTGAGAAGTGCCTTTCTTTTTGTCACGAATAATTTGCATTTGTCTTTTTCGTACATTTTTATTAACAAAATCTTTTGCTTTCCCAAGATTTTCAAAACTGGTTTTTATATACAAAACTTGAAAAAATGTTGCATCATATGTTTTGTAGATATAATTTTGAACACTCTTTAGACTATCAAATTTCATAAGAATGGAAGTGCCATTTTGAATTATTTTACCTTTCTCGTCCCTACTATGCGAATCAAAGATATAAAATTCCCCTTGGTGTAATGCTATTGAAACACTATAACCATCAATAACAAAAATACATCCACAACACTGGGACAATAGTTTTGTGGAAACAAAATTAACTGCAACATCATCTGAAATAAACTCACCATCACAAACCGTGAATTCAAGTTTGCAGTTTTGATTCTCAATCTGCACATTTTTTGGAAACTGGTCAACAAAGAGGCTTTCCGTAACACCTAATTTCTTAAAATTCAAGTCGCCTTCCTTTAATATGTAATCCAAATCATGACTTTTCCATAGTGGAATATTCCTAAGCTTTGAATAGCACACAGATATAATAGTATTGCAAGAACATTGGATACCTGCTGTATGTCCAAAAGTTGGATCTCCTTGATGAAAAGACCCTTGGATGACTTTAATTGGAAATGAAAAATCCATTTAGTTGCAAAAAATATAATTGAATCGTTATCTCAGCTAACTTTGCTGTACAGGGTATTCCCTGTTGGTGCCTGCAGCAGTCAGTGACGTATGAGTATGACAAACTGAGCGAAATAGGCCAGCAGCAGTCAGTGACTATTGAGTATGACAAACTGTGCCAAAAAACTGTAAAAAATAAAAAATATGATTCAAAGAAATACAGTATTATTTGTTTAGATATACAAACAGTGTTGTGTACCTTTCAGAACGCATAAAATTACCCCGCACACCAATGCTTTTCTTCGAACACTGACAGAAACATCGCATTCTTTCACTTTTAACAAAGATATACTTTACAGAACTGTGTAATACACTAGTTGATAGTAATTGTGAAATAAAAAATAATAAGCTATTAAGTAATGATTGACTAATACATTTATTTATAACTTAAAAACCTAATATTATGTAAGTAAAGACAATATTTAACTTGATTTTTGAAGTTTAACAATGAAACTTAGTACTCTGTTAATATTCCATAAAATATACATTTTCCTAGAGGAAAAGACCATTAGGTGTGTGCGGACATGGCTTATTCGGCTCATTTATTTACTTTAGTGAGATCGTCCAAAATGTCACGGAGATAGATAGATACATAGAACGACGATACCAATAATTCGCTACAGCGAAATTAACAAAACACTCTCTATATTAAATGTGTTGCACACGATTGCGAATTAGTATAAGTAGATAGATAAAGTATTTTTTATTTAAAGAACTATTACTATCTCTAAAACGTAGTATTGTTTTTGTTTTTGTCATTTAATAAGATGTATACACATAAAATTGTTATATCGAACTTCTATTAATAAACGTTAATCTTCTAAGCATTGGGAATCATCCTCTCATAATCAGGGGCGGATTTAGGCTGGTGCATTGGGTGCACTTGCACCAGTAAAATTGGGAATGTTGAAAAATAAGGTGTATCTCTTAAGAAAGATATATATATATATATATATATATGTTTATAAAACTATTCAGTTTCAGTCTCTGAAACCTTCGGTTCTTCACACCATTTGGCTTCTTGTGGCGTCGTGGAATATTCTCGGGAATTTTTTTCCCGTTCGAAAAAACAGAGTATTGTTATTTTGAAATATTTGGCCCTGTTGTATAACAATATGAAACGGGGTGCCGTCTCGGAAAATACATGTTCGGGGGTCTGTTACCGGCATCGCTTTTTGCAACACTTAACTGGTGCGGTGCTGTCTAATTCCTCTACAACTCGGCTGATTTCTTGGAGAAACATTTTCGGCAGATTCGTACAAAAAGTGTTCGGTATAGTTATGGTTCCGCATATTATGCATGCATCATGCATCATGAAAAGAAGAGAAACCTTTAGCTCTGCTGACCGGAGTAAAAGTTATTGTTCTTTTGACTTTTCCGGTAGCAGCGCGAAAGCAAATACTGTAATAAAACTGTACTCCTGTACCCCTATGCTTATAGTTATCCTACGCTTTACAATTCGCGAAAGTTCCCTTCAAAACATGTAAATTGCAATGAAAAATGGAGGCTCTAGTAGTTTTAAAAACCTAGTTGATTTGGGCTATAGAATACTGTCAGAAGCTTCACAATTTAAATTTATTTTCTATTAATATTAAAAACGTTTCGGTGTCATCCGACCACCATCATTAGGGGAGGACTTCCAGTTACATCAAATTCGAAGCATCACTTGAAATGAACTTATGATCGAGGTGGTTAATGCTGTCTCGTGCTTCGAAGCTCTCAGTTAATGATACAAGAACATCGAAATGGTTCTTACTATCACTCTTAAAAACCTTTCTGTTTTTTTCCCAGTTTGTTATGTGAATATTTTGTATACTTTTTTGTTTTGAATGAAAGCTTAACACGCAGTATTTCTGATGTTTTTTTCGCTTTCATTATATTTTATTTTTTTCGAAGAATTTTGTTGGTTTTTTTTTGTTTCTTTTTTTCTTTTGACTCTGTTTATGTTCTTTCAAAAAAATAAAATTTTGATATAAAATATGTATCCATGGTTACAGTTCACGCATTATATGCATATTTCTTTTGTTTGTAGCAAATAGTTTCTGGTGCTTCATAGTGAAGCCTAATTTACACTTGTGAATCTTTTTAAAAAGGTATTGCGTTAGTGTAACTTAGACCTAGGTGTAATCATGTCGTGTCGGGGTTTCCTCTGAGACTATTTATTATTTGATTTCGAAAGATATTAGTCAGTCTGGAAAATACACCAAAAGAGAAGGTCTTGAATTCCTTCCCCACAACAATTGGAGCTTCTACCGAGATTGAATTTGGATTGTTTTGATATTATTGATTTGTAAATTGGTGTTGGAAATTTTTGGAGTTAAGTTGATTTTTTTTTATGATTGGAGGAAGTCATAAAAATTTTTTTTTTGAGATAATTGTTTTGATTCATTTGTTGATTTCTCATGTCGTTTGAAATTTTGGGTATGGCTGCTGGTTCGAGGATTCCTAACATACCGAAATTTTGTGGTGATAATGAAGTTAGTTTTACGTTGTGGATTCAGCGATTTGAAGCAATGTTGCGTGCAACGGGCGTTAAGAATGATAAGTATAAAGATTTTCTACTTTGCTGCACTGATTCAGTAGCATTTTCACTGGTATCCGAAACGATTTTATCGGACAACACAGTTACGTATGATACATTGAAAAATTTGTTGAAAGAGAAATTTGCAGGGACAGAGTATAAACGAACTCTTGAGACCAAACTTAGAGGATTAGTTTGGAGGAAAAATTTAAATGTAAATACTTTCGTACACGAACTACGAACAGTTATCAGAGATTTATATGGATTGACAGACGCAGACACCATAAACGCATTAGCTACCAACCACGTGGTCAACACTTTGGAAGACTCCTACCGAAAGGAAGCGAAAATTTTCCAACTAACGAATTCCACAGGACTGGAAGCTTTGATTGAATTTTTGAACACTAGATTTTACGGAAGTCAACTCACACCAGACGCAATGCCAGATAGGACGTCAGCCACTAAACTACAAAGTGAAGATAGAGTTGATAAATTAGAAAGAATGGTAATGACTCTTTGTACTAAAATGGACAATATGGCGGGAAATGATTCTAGGAACTATTCTAACAAACCTAAATGTTCTTTTTGTCATAAAAAAGGACATGATGCTTCACGGTGTTTCAAGAAAAAGAAATGCTTCAAATGCCAGAAAACCGGGCATATTTCGAAATTCTGTCCGGAAAACAAAACTGACACGGGGGCGGTTAGAGACAGTGTTAAACCCGCGCCCAGAACCATCATCAAAGTAAACATTGGCGGAAAGACAGTCGATTTCTTATATGACACAGGTTCCCAAGTAACCATCATGACGAGAGAGGATTTTGAGAACCTTCCAAACAAACCACCACTCCACAAAGTTGAACGATCCGGTACTGCAGTAAATGGCACGCCGTTTAATTTCGAGGGTATTGCCTATTTAAATTTATCATTTCCGTCAAATAACGGACAATATACGCTGGAATATGAACCAGTATTAATTTCATCAAACGTAGAAACAAACATTTATGGCGCGCAAACAGAAGAAAAATTCAGAAAATGTGAAAGAGACATGGAGAACTCTACACTTAGCTACACAACCAAAGAGAACGAGAAAGTTACCGTGCAATGTTATCGTGAGAAAATTTCGTCAGTCACCGCTTACGTCAAGGTCGCTAAAGTCGCTTATGTACCACCCAATCATACCATGATGATCAAAGGACGAATAAATTCACCGAAAACCATCACTGGAACAAGCTTACTGTGTGAAAACGAACAGTTACCAGATTGCTTAAATATAAATGAGTTGACATTCGAAAAGGTTGAAAGAAATATCACTATCCCGATTACAAACCACTCTGAGGTCCAACAGAAATTGAAAAAGGGACAAATTGTTGCTGAAATTCGGGAGATAGAAATTTGCCCAGAGGAAGATAAAATTGCAGTGAGTAGCGTTATTAGAGATTCTGCAGAGAAGACTTTGGATACCGAATTAACTGACTCCAAAGATATTTCGAAATTAGAAACTATTTTGAAAACATATGAGGACGCTATAGAAAAATCACCGTTATCGAGATCAAAACTTCCTTTAAAACACTCGATCAACCTGACCGACGACACACCGACTGTTTGCGCACCGAGATCGATACCGCATGCACGAAAAGAGGCAGTCAACGAGCAAATTCGAACGTTATTGAAAAATGGGTGTATTGAGAGGTCATACAGCCCATATTCTGCTCCTATTGTACCAGTTTTGAAGCCAGATGGTTCGCTGAGATTTTGTATAGACTATAGAAAGTTAAATTCTAAGACAATAAACAATAAATATCCGATAGCACGAAATGAAGACCTTTTAGACGGACTGAAAGGTTGTAAATATTTTTCCGTAGTTGATTTAAAAGCTGCTTATCATCATATCGCTATGGAGGAGACAGATAAACAGAAAACCGCTTTTGATTCACCGCAAGGAAAATTTCAATGGATAGTCATGCCTTTTGGCTTGACGGGAGCCGCTTTTACGTTATCTGCGAACTTATCAGAAGTATTAAAAGATTGTCATGAGTTTGCACGTATGTTTTTCGACGATGGTTTGATCTTTTCGAAAACGAAAGCAGATCATTTTGAGCATATTCGAACGATAACCGAGTTGTTCGCAAAATTTGGTTTGCATATAAATTTTCGAAAGAGCCAATTTTTTAAGAAAGAAGTAGTATTTTTGGGACATATCGTGAACGAGAATGGAATTCGTGCTGAGAAAACGAAAATTGATGAAATTGTAAACATCAAAACTCCAAAAAGCTTAGAGGAACTTCGTTCATTTTTGGGAATGGTTAGCTTCTTTAGAAAATTCATTCCGGATTTTTCTCATTACGCAGCTGATTTATTTGCTTTGTTAAAGAAAGGAACCCGTTTTCAATGGACAGAAAAACACGCTGGCAGTTTCAATAATATCAAAAGACTATTGTCTGATAATGTTCTTTTGCTCCACCCAGATTACACAAAACCTTTTATTTTGTTCACAGATGCTTCAAATATAGCCGTGGGGTTTACCCTGACCCAAGAGCATGAAGGAACTTTTTACCCTATTTTATACGGAGGACGTTCTTTATCTATTTGTGAGATGAACTATTGCACTACAGACAAAGAACTTTTGGGACTCTACTATTCAGTAAAAAAGAGCGAATTCTACATAACAGACCAAACAGTTATTGTTTATACCGACCACAAACCGCTGACCTATCTATCGTCGTTTCGTGATATTGTAAATAAAAGATACCGCTGGATAGAATACATTGAGCACATTGGCATTATTATTCGTTATATTGAAGGAAAAGAAAACGTCATCGGTGATTATATTAGCAGGAATTTGAAAACAAACATTGAAACCGAAAAACGTTGGAAACCATCCGTAAATACTGTAAATATTATTGACTTTGAAAAACAATCATTCATAGCCCAGCAACGTAACGACGCTGAAATTCACGCTGTTTTTGATCATCTGGAGGGGGGAAAAGTTGAGGTTCCATTGATTTATAAACGTCATTTGAGTAAATTGAGAATTGTTGACGGTTTGTTGAAGTATTTTAAAGGGGGGAAATCATTTGTTGTTGTTCCATCACAATTGAGAAAAGAAATTTTTGAGAGAGGTCATTGTCAGTTTGCAGCTGGACATTTTGGGGTTGAGAAAACTGAGAGGAGAATTTTGGACAGTAATCATTGGTGGCCAGGTGTTAGAAAAGCTGTTGAAGAATTTGTCGGGAATTGTAAAGTGTGTATTTGTACGAAACCATCAAATCGTTGTTTGATGCATTCAGGGCGTAGACCATTCCCGTTGAAGCCATTGGATTTGATATCTATTGATTTCATAGTTGAATTGCCAGCGACAGAGAGTGAAAACAGGCACATTTTAACGATAGTGGATCAGTTTACTAAATTTTTGACTGTTTATCCATGCAAGGATAGAACGGCGAAAACTGCGGCTACATATATCTACGATTTTTCACTGAGGTTCGGTATTCCTCTGAAGCTACTCAGCGACCAAGACCCCGCATACGAAAGCGAACTCTTTAATGAATTGATGAAATTATTCGGGGTGAAGAAACTTCGAACAACTGCTTACAACCCTCGATCAAACGGGTTGACTGAACGATTGAATGGTGTTATCAAGAACTATCTCCTCGCCTACACAAACTTTTCGGGAGGGGAATGGGATGAATGGTGTAGAGAATGCTCATTTGCTTATAATACATCCGTAAACAGATCAACAGGCTTTACACCCTATGAACTAATGTACGGGAGGAAAGCTAGAACTCCTCTACACATCTTATTTAACGAACAAAACGACAAAGAATACACAACATTCGAAGAATTCAAGGAGAAATTAACTCGTCTACACGAAATTGCAAGAGACATTATGGACACCACACAGGAATATTCATTAACGTACAAAGACAGAAATGCGTTTAATGATATAATCGAAAAAGACACGGAAGTTTACGTATTTCTTTCAAGAAACAAGAAATTAAAAATGACACTCAAATGGGACGGTCCATTTAAAGTAGTAGACGTTCTACACCCAGTATACAAAGTTGAGCTCAATAACGGTGATTCTAAATACTTTACAAGAGACAAATTACGAAGAGCTGTCAAATTTCAAGCAAAGAAGCCCATCACCCACAAATACGAACTGAGAAGTAAAGATAAGAATTAATCATGAACTGAGAAATGAATATCAAATAGTCATGAATATTTCGAAAAATTTGGTTTATGTATAGGACTTGTTTATCATTCAAGAGTTTTGTTATCATTTTTAGGATTTTATGATTGTCATGTTTTTAGGGGACTGGTCTCAGGGGGGAGGGATGTCGTGTCGGGGTTTCCTCTGAGACTATTTATTATTTGATTTCGAAAGATATTAGTCAGTCTGGAAAATACACCAAAAGAGAAGGTCTTGAATTCCTTCCCCACAAAAATCACCTGCGTTCACATACGAAAATATAGAATGTATGAAGGCTGGATTTTCATTCGACACTAATTCGAGCGCGAGGGGTTTTCATGTCGTAACTGAATGTGCATGCATAATATAGAGGGAAAAAATATCTGATATTTTTGATAGTTTTCTTGAAAAATTAATGCAATGGGTAAATCATTGTTAGTAGTACAAAAGAGGACAACCCTTTATCCTGAATTTTTCAACACTAATTATTATGGGTTTTTCATATTCTTAAATTGTACCAGAGTAAAACAAAATGGTTTATGAAACTTACCCTTGAGCACAGATTGAAAACTTTCTGACACTCATAGTCTCTCATAGTTGGAAAAGTGTTGTGAATAAAAATTATCACACGAGAATCTAGTCAATAGCATGTTTCAAAAATTTCAAGTTATAATTAGATCCTAAATCATCGACTAAGGTATTTTCGCAAGCATAAAGAAGCACACCACAAGAGAATTGAAGCAACAAGAAATACAAGGTATAAGGTATCTTTCAATCTTTTTTAAAAAAAATGTCATGCATGCAAATTATCCTAAAGATCGATAATGGCCAAGACTCAAGCAGATAAATTGATAACAACATATAACAAGAGCCAGATGGCGCAACACGGTAGCAGCAAAAGTACTTGCCACAAGAATACTTTTAAATTTGAAATTTTACTTAAAGTTCTTAAACGTTCCGTAAACGTTATTTCTTGAGATATCTTACTGGTGGAAAACAGGCATAAACGATATTATAATGTTTAAAATTACTAACTCGTGTAAATAGGGTCTAATCGCAACACACCAGCAATTTAATTTATTAGAAGACAAAAGAATTATACATGCATGAGCTGTTTATAACGTACGTTTTTTTTATAAGAGCTTATGTAGAAAAAAAAATGTATGTTTTGAATTATAATTTTTTGAAACCGAAAATGAATTCAAACAGATAACTGCCTTTTTTTAACTCGATTTTTGAAAACCTTGATGTTCAAAGACAGAACCGATAGCTAACAAACGTAGAAAGTAATAAGAAAGTCTGATCTGTGCTTTACTGACACGAAAAACATATCTATTTTCAAGTGCCAAAGTTCATTGATTCAGTACCATAAAAGTAACTAAAAGTCCCAGTTTTATGTAGACCTATTTGATTAATATCCATTCCTTCATCAATTAAGTGATAAAATATCAAAGAAAACGTATTTTAAATGTATGTGATTGAAAACCTTCGAAAATTCAAAAGGCTGCGTTCGTTCATTAGAATGTATATTGAGTTTTTAGTGGGGACTCGCATACTCTAAATCGTAGGCTAAAAACTGCCGTTTCGGCCGGAGTAGTAGTAGTAGGAGGAGGAGGAGTAGTAGTAGGAGTCCAAGGGTGTTTTAATACGGTATTCGCTTACGCTGCTACCGTAAAAATGTCCTATTCATATTTTTCGAAAGAACTCAAGTAGCATATGTAAAGTTACAAATTGTTAACTCGATCTCCATTTCTCTCCACTGTTTAAGGAGTTTCAAATTATTTATCTACTTATTTATAGAGTTTCTTGAAAACCAGTGCAGTATCGTAAAAATAATGACTGGTTATATATTTAATATCAATTAATTTCAAAAATAAGATTAAAGATCATTCAAAATCTTCTGATGACAATATCATCCCCAGTGTTTGCTTTTCCTCTATTATCATCAGAATATATCGCACGTGATTGGTTTGTATGTGTTTTGCACGATGCACAGATGTGCTTCGCGCGCATTCTCTGACACTCGAAACTTATATGAAAGGAACGGTAGCCGAAGTATTGATACAGATATGACGTATTTCAAAATCAGCCGAGTTGTAGAGGAATTAGCCAGCACCAACTGGTGCAAAGATGCGGAGTTTCTAGGGGAGTTTTGAAATCTGTCTGACGGGTGCAAGCTCAACTGGTGCAAATTGAAAAGTGTACGAAGGTTGGAAGAAGTTCAATGTTGTTAAATGGACATCTTACATTTTTTCCTATGTACAAACGTATATTATTATAGCCATGTATTATTGTTTTTTAGCTTTCACTGTCTTTTTTATTCCTTTACGTTTATGCTGAAGGATAAAATGTTTATATACATAATGCTTTCAACTAAAGGTTCCGATATGATTGATGTATGATATCAGAACCTTATAGTTGAAAGTATTGTCAAATATTTCAAAGTAATAATAAGTTAAATGGTTTTGTATTAATCTTTACTGGTAACAATAGTTTTCTGTTTTCGTATTTCTGTGTGTTAACAAACTATTTCTAGTGTGATGGTAAATTTTAAGTTAAGAGAAGAAAAGTGTTAAATTAGTTTTTAGACAGTTTTTTCTAGATCTTTTTCTTTGTAACTTTTATCGCTGCACTACATTTTGACTTGTATAACATAAAACTACCCTTTCAAAAACCATGAAGGATAAGTTATGAATTTTATTTTGAAATCTTTGACGTAAGAAGTTGAGTTGTTTGTAAACAGATCTTTTTATTGTTTGTTTTCTTTTTTTGAATTGGTTATAACATAATATATATAATTTTAATTTTATGTATATAATGATTTTTCTGCTTCTTTACAATTTTGATTTATCACATCTTTACCGAACTGTAAAGGTTATGGAAACTAGCAAATCAAAACATTAATTGTATAAAGGCGGATTTCCACTAGGCGAACTTTTTCGCGCGACGCGAACTTTTTCGCCGCTAAGCATGCGTAGTAGCATTATTGCGTAATGTTGAGAATCATTCTGCGATCGACTTCGACGAAAAAAAAAGTAGAATTCATTTCAACTTTTTCGCTTCGAAAATGTTCGCCAACCAATGAAAGCGTTATTAATTTGCTAGTTCAGCATTAAAGAAATAAATTTATTCACAATAATCAAAGTGGCAGCAGAACATGTGTCACAGTCACAAAGTTTTCTACAGCAATTACATGGAAATGAAAATTACATGCTTCTCAATGGATGGAGCAATATATGCCAGTCATTCTTCATAAATTGATGGTGTCATTCGAAAATTTTTAAAAAAGTATTCCTGGTCATGTAGCATTAACTCTTTCACTAAAAGATGAAATTCACCTTTTTGCAATCTTTCTTGGTATATGTTACGGACCCAAATATGTTTTTTGCTTCGATGTTCTGTTATTGTGACAATATTTTAGAATTATGATCTTTTTTTAGAAGCAGTAGTTTCTTTACCTTCATGTTTATTTACAAACCAATTTGCATCAGTGCGCGCGCCAAAAGTGTGCGAACGTGTGGAAATCAAATTCTGTTTGTCGACGAAAATTTCGCATCGAAAAATGTCGCGTCGCGCGAAAAAGTTCGCCTAGTGGAAATCCGCCTTAATGTATACAAGTAACAAACTTTCTTTTCTTAGTGTATACTATTAATTATTGTGGTGGTGATTTTTAAAACCAAAAAATCCTCAACGTAGGGGTACCTTAGATCCTTTAGTTTCTTTTTGTGTAACTTACATAGTAGATAATGAATTTTTATGAACCAAACTAAGGATTAATGTCAGCAGTTGGAACCATTTTTAGATCAATAAAAACATGACAAACATCAAAATTGCAAATAAACTCCCAAACAAACAAATTTCCTAATAGACAGCTACTGACTTATGTTTCTCACAACCTTCATAACATATCTTTAAGTATTATATATTATCATTTTTGTTCTTTCAATTCATTTTATCTTTTCGTCATAATTCAGACAAACAGTTCTCCCACCCTTTTTTCAGGTGTCTGTTTATGGTAGTCATTAGTTTTTATTATGGAGACTGCAGATATCTAAATGTATTGCACACATAATGGACACAATATTGTGTCCCATTGTTAGGTTATATGTTGTTTTTTTGCACATGTATTTATTCAGAAATAAAATCTCTGTAATGTTCAAATGGTTGACAGGCAGCCAGCACCTGTGAACATTTTTTGATACATGTGCTGCTCTCCTGGTCAATTACTTATTATTGAAGTGTTTGTAGTCATGTTTGATATTTCATAATAATATATTTGAAATTTAAAAATTTAATTCAGTTGTTAATGCTTTTGACCAAGGTTAACCCAGTTTTGATTTTTATGTTTGCAATTCCAAACTTTCGACCTTCTGGATATTTTATTTTTACTGTTTCTCTTCCCTCAGTTACCAATGTACCATAACTACATGGGAATAAATGGTTGTGTTTGGGTCTGCTACAGCTCATATTACTGCACAAAGGGATAAAAACTACTTGGGTGGCTCCAAATCGCTGGACGCCCCCCCCCCCCACCCCACGCCCCTGAAAACAAATTGACTTATTCAGTCAAGTTTAAAATTGCACCAGTCAAAAAAAATCCTAAATCCGCCCCTGCATAATAAAAATAAATAGCTATTACAATTTGTTATTAAACATTCCATTGTTTAAATTACCTTACGAAGGTAGTTTACAAAGCCTATTCATTAATAACCACTAGCGCGTTCTGTTTTCTTAATGCCCTTATTTGCGTCTTTGATTAAATGAGATTTTATCTTCTTGATATACATTTTCCCACGTAATCCAGAGGGCACAAGATATCACTGCGATGGAGTGCGTTTCTATAGAAATATACGCACTATTTCAATAAAAATGCTCTTCGTTGCAGTAATGGTTTGACGATTTATTGACACTAGGAAATGTTGCCTCTTATCATGGAGGTAGAAAAAATAATTTAATTATTTTTTCTACCTCCATGCTCTTATTAATGGTATGTTCGCTTAAATCTCTGCAGATTTGTCTCCGGCTCTATATATACCCTGTCAACAGTTTTAGGCAGCTTTTTTAGACGCTCCATTTATACGCTGATTCAGGATCAGTCATAAATGTGGAGGAGTCCAGCATGAGATTTATTTTCCAGTCGATTACGATTGATTATGATTTAAGTTTTTCTTTTCCGCTTTAAATGAACCTTCTCTTCTCTTTTCTCAGGCTTACATTTATTAAATTAACTCTGCCTTTTTCTGAGGAAACAAGAAACTGAACATCATTGCACAGACAGCTTTCCACTAACATCAAAACAAGCAACTTCGACTCCTACGGCAGCCGATTCAATGTTATAAAACGAGTCTCATCTGACGGTTTTAAACACTGTATCAACCTGCGTTGCTACCGTGAATTATTCATATCACGAAATTACTTCGAAAACCAGAATAAATAGAAGTAAAGTCTTACTTTCACTTTCCTTTACAATCTTGGCGGCAAATACTCTCATCCACAAACTTTGACTGAACTCTACCTACGCATCTGGTATGAGTTGGTGCCAGACCTTTTTCCACAGATTTGATTCTTTTTAGTGTAAAATTACATGAAAATAATTCAGTGTTCAATCTAAGTGTTGAACAGTTAAATGTAATTTTGAGAAAATTTAATCTGCACAGACTTTCGCAATCATGATTCCATGATTTGAAGACTGGGTCCTGATTAGGGCTCAAGTTGGTGGATCAAAGTGGCAAAGGATTATGTTTAACTCATTATGGAAAATTCACTAAAAAGTGCTTTATGGGAAAATAAAAGGATTTAAAGCAATCCCATAGCAAGTAATAATGTCATTGAATTGTATATTATTGTATTTATTAAATCAGTTGGTTACTTATTTTAGAATTTAGCATTTATGGCGATAATATATAAACGGCGATCCAATGTTTTTTGAAGTGGTATTTTCTAGCAGTAAACATTGTTGAAAAAAGACATCGAAGTCAACTTTTAAAAAACAGAATATAACTTGTTGAAAGTTATGCGGAAGCTCATCGAAAATAACAAAACCCAATCGATAAAATACTTCAAAAGTCACCGCGAAGGAGTGCTTTCCATTTCCATTTCCATTTTCCAAGGGCGTGTAAATATCCCCAATATTTCCATGAAAATACTTTTTATTAGAATGATACTTGGACGACTTGGTGTACTGGGAATTAGCGGGACTCGGAAAAAATCATGTTTTGTTTACACGAAATTATTTTTCTATAGATTTGTAGGGAATAATATACAACTTTAGTAGAGTTGTTCGTGAATTTTTCTCTACAAAGTCATTAGAAACTTCACATCAACACTTGAAATAAGCGTGTAAAGTAATGATGTTTCTTTTGATACAAGAAAAGACTTTAAATCTCTAAAGTAACTTTTTATTATTTTAATTCTCTTAAGTCTCGGATGGAAAAGACGTTCATATCAGTATGGATGGATATTATGGTGATGAAGATTCCCTTGATAAGGACAGTTTCCACACGATCAAACATTTAGGAGAGAAAATGTTTCTACTTTGACTTGCTAATGACAACGATAGATACTATTCAGTTGGTTGGAGATCATGATGAAAGCGCACGCGTGTATAGACAATGTGTAAACATATTTTGTTCATGTTTCACAAAGAACACATATATGTAAAATTTATTCACTTCGTGTTTCTAAAACAACATGCAAAATAAAAATGTCTGCAGTGCAATGAACAAATATCATGACGACATAACCGCATCGTCAGAAAGACCACCATTTTTTCTTGTTAATGAATTCTAGTATTCGGTTTTGTTTCATTACTTTGTACCTGGAACCATCTAGAGAATACTCAACACCTTCATAGATTTGATAGATTGTGTTCATCATAAATTACGATTGCCTGAGCTAGATAGATAGATAGACAGATAGATAGATCATGTATTTGTCTTCAACACAACGGGAGACCACACTCATAGATTTGCATCTAAACTAAGGAAGTGGCCTCCTATAAACATTTGCAAAAAACAATAGATATTTATTATCAGAGACGACTGTATAAATATTTCTCAGTTTTTTTATAAAATCATCAAAAGAAACAAAAAAGAATAATAATAATATCAACAATCTAAGATCTATGATTATTGATTATCTTTTTTGACTTCGAGTTAACATCTTGAGTTGCAAAAGCGACAAACTTAATTTCAATTTATTAACTCGAGAGAATATAGAAAATAAAATATTTCGAGTTAAATAACTCAAATTATGACGTCATAATCCATAACTCGACTTTATAACTCGATTTTATAACTCGGGTCTTCCGGGTCTCCTTTTAATCATACAATTGCTTAATTTAGGATTATTACTTTCAGGACTGCAGAAAGTAGCTACGGTGTGTATCAAAATGTCTTATCCACCATTTTTCAAGGCGTATATCTCATTACATGTCTTATAAAATATTGGGAATTTTATATCACAAGAAAGAGCTTTTCATGCTATATCCATTAATATAAAATGTTTGCCAAAATATTTGTTCTTTGATAAGATATTGAAGAAATACTCAACGATTTGGCTCACTAAATTCTTAAAAGTCAATTAACTCATTTTACAATGAAGGCCATTTGTAAACACAATAAAAAAAATTAAAAATCATCACACAGTAAAAAAATTTTATTTGAAAGTTTTATGATTAGTTGTTATGGGAAATTGATACGCAAAGCTATACTTAAAGTTTTCTAAAGGCTTCATCAGCAAAACAAAAGAAAATTACACCATTAAAAATTCATTAGCATGTCAGTTAATTGACTTTTAAGAATTCAATGAACCAAATTGTTGAGTTTTTCTTCAATATCTTATCGAAGAACAAATATTTTGGCAAACATTTTATATTAATGGATACAGCACGAAAAGCTCTTTCTTATGATATAAAATTCCCAATATTTTATAAGACATGTAATGAGATATACGCCTTGAAAGTTGATGGATAAGGCATTTTGATACACACTGTATAAGTGTCTGCATATAATTTTTTCATGATTATGTCGCATTGAATTGCGGTTGCTGTAGTGTATGTTTAGGAAATTTGGGAGAATTATGGGAAAGCCCGAATTAAATTAAAAAGCTTGAATTGGAAAGCTTGAAAGAGAAGGTGGGAATATTCTCATCAGATAGTCAATGCGAAGGTAACGTATTCATAACATTAAGATTTAGTTTATCATCCAAACAAGTTTACACAATTTAACTACTAATATTCACAACAATGAAGAATTAACTCCAAAAAGGCTGATTTTATGTTTCAGAGACATATACTGTCACTGTGGAGCCAGCGAATATTTTTTTAGCAGCATAATTATATCCAGGCGAAACAAGGTAAACGTCAGTTTTTCTATTCTGTATTTCTTCTCGCAACATCACCATATCCTCCACATCAAGTTTTGGTCTAAAAAGGATTAAGGATGATAGGTAAGCTACTGCAGGCAATAATACTTTGAATTCGTTACTGTTTAAATACGACAAAGTTAAATAATTCAAAGTCGCCATTCCATTTATTTCTACTTGTTGGAGAATCGAATCAGCAATTGCTTGTATTCCTATTTCAGATATATCAGGATTGTCCTCCAGATCTAAGAAGCGTATCTTACTGAAGCATGGAGACAACATAATAACACCATCATCTGTGATATTGCAAGATCGCAAAGCGATCTGCAAATTCTGTTCTGCACCTTGTATTGATTTTGATAAAAGTGATAATGTCGGTATTGATAAACTACATGCACTAACAAAAAAACCAGGGATATATGATGTACACGGTATCATACTTTTCACCACTTGATCGGAACAGTTAATGATAGATAACGATTCAAGGAGAACCGTTCCTTTCCTTTTTACTTCATAAAAACGTTCTGATAACATCTGAGCACATTCATTAGGAACACTGTTGCACTCTATCAACCGAAAATAACGCAGACAAGGTAGATATTCGATCAGTGCTTCTGGCAAGTAGATTAAAAGATAAAGCTCCTTTAATTTAACGAAATCTTTATGATTGTTCTTTTTGTTATTTGTCACCAATGAAAGAAACAGCTTCCAATTAAAATTTGGTTGAATAACTATGGTAGTGCACCTGATAAGTAATGATTTTGCAGATTCCAATTCTTCATCATTGAGAAAACCATTAAAATTAATAAATAGGGAAATCTCTGTATCACCAGATACCAGTCCATGTTCTGGTGAAAATAAACGAGAAACGTAACGCAACATTTCACGAGACGTCATTTGAACTTTTTGAATCATTTTAAATCTATCGGCTAATAGAGATGGTACTGTCCGCATTGATTCACAAATAGCTTCTAACAATGTCCACCAGGGGTCATCAATATGAAGATCCGTGGGTTTGAAGGATTTCTCGAAAAACTTTTGCAACCAATAAAAGAAGCCGTTCCACCTTAACCAAAAATACAATCTTGCTGCTTCATGATGAAGCTGATAGCTGAAGAGTTTAACCAGCAGACAATCAATATGGCGATCCAGAAGATGTTCCCATCTCGTTTCCTTCACAACTTCTTTGGCGAAAATATGTATCAAATTATCGTTTGAGTTTGGCTGAGACATGGTTGTATGTAATGCTATCAAAGTTGGCAAAGAATTCCAGAGAGGAGACTCCTCCTTCAAATTCATGAAAATGTCATAAATGTCGTTTGTGGGTTTGGAAAATAAATATAATCCACAAAAGAACTCAGAGAAAATCAAATGCTGAAACATGTAACTGAAACCTCTTTCGGTTGAACCATACTTGACCAACATACCACACTTTTCCACATCTGAGTCAGCTTCTTTAAAGACAACTTGGTGGTTTTTCAGAGAACAAAATGAAAGTCTTCCGAGTTCCATCATCAACTGGACGACCTTCTGATGAGAAGCGACTTGATAAAGATCCGCATTAGACAATGCAAGGTCTTTGTAGCAGTTCTGGATGATGAATAGACACATCACCAGATTTGCACTAATACTTGAGGTCACGTGATCGAAACCGTTCTGTTGGTCATTTATGTAGCATAGGGTTTCCAAGTACAAAGGAATTGTCGCCAATGAATTGACCTCCGGTTTGCGCTCGATTTCTTCAATCATTTTTTTCACCATTTCTTCTTTATCCTGCCGATCATTGTAGTGTTTTTCAACGAATGATCTTTGATTTTTTGTTGTAAATCCCATCACATCAACCATTTTACGAGTTCGATGTTTGACATTTAACTGTAAATTTTGAATGGCGTTTGGTCTTCCTGTAATACAAACACGAAACCTTTCAGATGATTTCAAAAAGTTCTTTTCCAACATGGCATAGATTTTAGTTACTTTTGAGGTTTCTAACTCGTCTAGACCATCAAATATAAAAAGAACATGTTTGCCCAATTCTTCCATATGCTCTAAACTCATTTCTTGACGTAAGTCAGAAAAATGGTTAATGGCAAAATTTTTCAGCGTGCTTTTGTCTGTTTCCTCGATCTCTCTACATTTGATATAAAACAGCAATTTGATGTCGTTAAGCAGCTCTTGTTTAGTCCATTTCAAAACCAACATGTCTGCCAAAGTGCTCTTGCCTATTCCACCAATTCCTCGAACCACAACAAAATCATCACTTTCATCCTTCAAAATTTCCTGCATTCCAATTTTTTCACGTAAACTGAACTGGTTAGTGAGATTAAAGATGCGATCAGAATTTCTTGAGTTGTCCGTCTTTCCAATGTCGTTACTCATGTATAAGTTGACGTATTGACTGAAACGTGTGGTGGATGTTAAGGGCCGTTTACTAAGTACATCAGCTTTTTGAACATGTTCGAACCTTGATTGGTAATGCTTTATTTGAGTACTTCTTAATTCTTTTAATTCTATAGTATGACAAAATGAAATAGTAATAACAACATTTATGATTACGGAAGCCAGGGATTTGTTCTTAATTACATCCCTGTGAAAACGTAATGTAACATCTATTCGGAATCTTAAACAAACCTGTAGTGATGTATGTATCTTTAACAATCTCTTCTACGATATGCTCATAATTCTGCATAATTAGTTGTCGTTTGAGATGGTTCCACGAAATGTTGAATGACTTACATTCAAAGCACTTATTCATTTTCTCTTTATTTGTAATGTTCTCTTGTGCGATACCGTCTACAACATGGACATCTTTGTCAAGTGATATTGCAAGATCTCTCCACCCGTCTTCAATATCATTACAGACAATGTCAAGGGCTTTTCGTAAAACTACCGAATCTAGAGCATAATTAAAATGTATGTAGTAACAAGACACACCTGGTGCTTTATCAGATGCCAGCCTTGTTTTAGTCTTTCTGAAATTCATTGGTTATTCAAACTGTGATGTCTGTTTGGCTATAATGCAATAGACCTTTCCGGAGTTTCTGTTTCATGTCTTGCTACCAAGTTCCGCCTCGTTTAATACATTGATCAGTTAGTAGGGTAACACCGAATGTTTCACAATGGTAAAAAATATCCATATTTTAGGTTCTTAATATTCTTAAAAGCTCTTGGTCATATCACAAGAAGATTAGAGGTTAAGAAACATATAATCCTTACTTTCACATAATGGCTCGCTTACTGTTTTTGCGTTATGAGTTGCCGTTCTAAATACAATCAATCAGAATAAAACAAGGCAGCCAAAATTAGACGCAACGTTGCTACAACCTTACAGAACTTAACAGTAGTTCTAATTTCATTTCAAATAAACAAATATTTCCTTTCAACTAGATCAGAAGGTAACACTTTGGAAAACATACTTAAAAGCCACATTTAATATCTGAGAGGTAAAGCAAGGTTTGCAGCATTACTACAAAAGAATGTAATCATTTGATATTTCTGATACGAAAAAAGCACCATAGATTGACAATGAATACCTTGATCTTATTTTGTCTTTGTTAAGTATCTCTATAAAACAAATAAAAAGCTGATGAAACTTTATACATTTGAAATTTTCAATTTAGATTTACGTCGAATCTTGTAAATTCCTCAAATTTTAGCAAGAATACCTAAAGATCGAAGAAAATACCTATGAATAAACACGAACGGATATACCTTTTTCAATCTTGTCTGCAGCTTTTGTACAACCAATATGGGACAATAATGCCTTTAAGCATGTCCATGACAGCGGGACATTTTCAGAGACCTCTGTCATGATCGCATCTAACAGTTTTTCCATTTCAGGATGATTTTCGTAATGTTTGAGGTAAACTGTAGGTGACAGCAAAAAATGACCAATATATCTGGCTTGATGCGTGCAATTTTCTGATATATACTGATAGATCTTTTCTCGATTTTTCTCCGTCAGCTCTTCGTCATCTTTGCAATCTTAACAATAAAAACGTTTTTTGAGTCAACACGCAATCATCTTAATGATAACGATGTAACGAAGTATCAAAGATTTCAGCAGCTTGCATTCTTTGCGCTAACCTTTGAAAATATCTCAGCTTCTTAAAGGTCATATTTAAAGACAATAGAACTTATACCTTTACTTTCAAAAGGAGCAACATGAGCCAACAGATCTTCTTGAACGCAATAATTCTTTAGGCCACAATTCTTTAACACTTGATTCAATTCTACATGAGGATCATCTGGTGCCTTTTTGTTGATCCAATAACTTATAAGTTCAAGATAATGCTTCCTACTCAGAGCATTATGTAAAAGCGCTTGGTCTGCACTGTGTGTCAACAATGTTTTAAAGACTTTTTCAGCTTTACTTGAATTTGTTGATAATTTTGCATCAAGATTATAAGCCAACAGCTTTTCTGTAGAAGTCAAAATAAATAACACGAATAGGATCATTAAACTTTCAGAAAATTGATAATGGTATCGAGCTTAGAACAATGAACCATTATTTTAAAATATGTGTGAATTGGGCTTAAAATGTTTGAGTTACCTTTGAAGATTTTCTTTCTTTCTTTTTCTTTTTCCTCTTCATCCCTCTGCTTATCATCCATCTAAACCTGTACGACACAAGTTACATGACGAAGAACATTTTTTCAGTGCTTATACATAAAACTCTTTAACAAGTTCAGACAAAAAGACATATGTGGAATTATCTTTTAAGATATTGCATCACTTATTTAGAAAATCTAGAACATTCACAAGTTGTCTTCATCTGCCATTTTCATACTCGTTTTTTGTTTCCCATATTATGTTCCATTTTATGAACGGGTTATATTCAAATTATAAATGACTGCCGTGACCTCTGAATCACAAAACTTACTCAATGCTAATATAAATGAATACAAATACTATGAAATTGTGGTTAGACCATTAACAGAACGAAATATTAGAAGCAACTTACAAGATACAATGATTTCAGTTGTCTTTCAGCCACTTTAATATCTTCTTTGGAATTATCCTCGAGTTTTGCATGATGCAAATGCTCACTTTCGGTCTGTATGTATCGGTCTCGAAAGCGCGAAATATTTTCGTTATTTCCCAAGTCTTTAAGCTTCAGTGTCTCAAGAATCTTTGCGGAAAGTTTCAATTAGCGATTTAACCATCCAGCTTTCAAAGGTCTTTGAACAAAACTTATCGATATCAATCTCTGAGGATCACGAAATTCATTTGTAAGAAACGGAAATCTATAACATTGATATAAGAGAGCTGGTTAAGGTTTGATGGTATGTTTCCAACGATTGGATTTCAATGAAGACAAAAATCAACGACATTTCCCTACCTTATAAATATATGTCTTACTCAGACCCATTTTAAGTTCGACAAAATTTGATTTTTTATATAAAGCGTTTTTTTTGTATACCCACGAAAATGGATTGATCTAACTCCTATTTACTAACGCTTATCTTGTATTCATTGGGAATCATCCACTAATAATCATAATCAATAGCTAATACAATTTCTACTAAACACTTTATTTATGATATTACTTTGCTATACATTTCTTATATTGTCTATTCATTAATAATCATTAGTGCGTGCGTTTGTCTTAATTCGTATATGAGCATCCGATTAAATGAGACATGATCTCCCTTAGTCAAGCTGATATTTATCAATATTGTGAGTTAACATTGAATATCAATATGAAAAAGTCGAGGCCTTTAGCATGTTGGCTAAATCTCTCTGGAGTTGTCTTTAGATAGGGTTTTTTACACCTTTTGAACGGTTGAAATGCATTGCTTTTCCTATGTATTATATGATATATGATATATCTTCTTAGTCTAAAGTTTCGTTTAATTTGCTCGCACGTTTTACCTTCCTACTTTGTAGGACTAAACTTTCCACAAATTTTGAATAAGCTCTTGCTACGGCTCTGGCCTGAATTTATAGCAGACCTATTTAGAACACAATGTCTAATGTAATCATTAAGCAAATAATTAATGCATTACATTGTGGAAGTTGTGATCAGTATTATGGGCACATAGTGTTGGGTCTTCCTGTAAGACAAACTTGAAAACTTTCGGATGGTTTGCCATAGTTCTTTATCAACATTTCACAAAGTTTTGATAGTTGTGTGGTTTCTAACTCATCAACTCCATCAAACACAAAAAGAACTTGTTTGTTAATGTCTTTGTAATCAAAAAAGGTTCTTTTATCGCACAGCGATACAAAATAATTAATAGCAAAATCTTTAAGTGTTTCTTCCTCTAGTTTTTCGATTTCTCTGCATTTTCTATAAAACAATAGATTGATATCCTTGAGTAGTACTTTTGAAGACCATTACAAAACAAACATATCCGCTAGGGAGTTTTACCAACTCCAGCAATACCCTGGATAAGAACAAAATCATCTGTAACGTCTTTCAAAATGTCCTGCATTTCAATCTTTTCAGGTAAACTGACCGATACTTATGTTGATAAACTAGCAGAAAATTGCAAATTGTTAATAGGAATAAAGAGTTATTTGAACCAAATACTGAACTAGTAGATTTTGTATTAAGAACATAAAGGGACGACATGATTCTTAACCAAAATTCTCATGCACAGCAGGAAAACGATGAAGTTTTAGAGCTAGTTAACGACGTGTTAAACATTTATGAAGATGAAACAAACAATGACCAAGACGTTCCAAATGATTTGCCGCCAGCATCATTTCAATGAGCAAGGAAACAAAGTTTAGTTTGTCTAAACCAAAAACGTGCATGACAACTGTCAAAAGAACACAGTTTCCCTTAGTGTAATCATATGCTTGTACTGTGCATAAAGTTCAGGATTTAATGTATTTGGCATTCAGCCGTGCGATCTCCCTCAATGGATTGTTTCTAACAGGAAATTATTAAAAGCTAATAAATTGTTTGTAATCACAGAATTTAAAATCTAGTATTCGGTTTTGTTTCATTACAATAATTTGTACCTGAAACCATCTAGAGGATACTCAACAGCAGTTTATCATAAAAGCTTTGTTTGAAGATTGTGTTCATCATCAATTAGGATCGCCTAAGTTGTGACTGGAACCATCTTGAGGATAAGCAATAGCTGAAAAGCATACAAGCTTTGTTTTATTGACCTGCAATCATCTATTTAACCTTGAATATAGGATTCAGAAGTCACAGCAGTTAGGATATCTTTTTTGCCATCATGACAGTCAAAGTAGTGAGATTGAATTATTTCCAAATAGTTTGTCGTAACATCGAATAGAGGTCTCCCTATAACTATACCGCATAACTAATCTCCAACAAGAAATTATCTAAGATCATCGTGAGTAACCCACGTATTCTTTCCTATTGGAAGTTTGAAACTTCGAACCAAACTTCATTGTTGAACGCATACAAAAAGGTAGCCTTTCTTTCAATCCTATAATTACTTAATTTAGGATTATTACTTTCAGAAATAGCTATAAATATCTGCTTGTTATTTTTACATGATTTTGTGCCATTGAATTGTTGTTGTTGTTGTAGCGTGTGTTTAGAAAATTTGGGAGAATTATGAGAACGCCGAATGGAATTAACATGGTTCGTTGAAAGCTTCCAGGATGCTATAAACGCAATGTGGGGATATTCATCAGACATCCAATGGGAAGCTAACGCATTCGTAACATTAAACATTGGTTCATTATGCAAACATATTTAAAAAACTTAACATCATAATATTCACAAAAATAAAGAATTAACTCCAAAAAGGCTGATTTTATATCTCAGAAAAAAAATCCTACTATCACTGCAGAGCCAGCGAATATTTTTTTAGCAGCATAATTATCTTTAGGCAATTGTAAGCGAAGGTTAGTTTTTCTATTCTCTATTTCTTCTCGCAACATCACCATATCCTTTACATCAAGCTTTGATTCAGGAAGCCGTAACCATGAAAGGTACGGAACTGCAGGCAATAATACTTTGAATTGATCACTATTTAAATTCGACAAATCAAGCACCTTCAAAGTTGCCACTCCTTTTCTATCTACTTGTTTGAGAATCGAATCAGCAATTGCTTGTATTCCTCTTTCAGATATATCTGGATTGTCTTCTAGAGATAAGAACGATATCTTACTGAAGCATGAAGACAACGTAATAACACCATCATCTGTGATGTTACAAGATTTCAAGTCCACGTGTAAAATCTGTTTTGCATCTTGTATTGATTTTGATAAAAGTGATAATGTCGATATCGATATACTACATTCAATAACATACAAATAAGGGATACATGATGCACAAGGTATCATACTTTTCACCACTTGATCGGAACAATCATATATACGTAAGACTTCAAGGAGAACCTTTCCTTTACTTTTTACTTCGTGAAAACTTTGTGATAATATCTGAGCACATTCGTAGGGAATATTGTTGCACTGTCTCAACTGAAAATAACGTAGATAAGGTAGATATTCAATCAGTGCTTCCGGTACGTACATTTTGAGAGAAAGTTTTTTTAATTTAACGAAAGCTTTATGATTGTTCTTTTTGTTATCTGTCACGAATGAAATAAACAGTTTTCCGTTAAAATTTGGTTGAACAACTATGCTAGTGCACCTGATAAGTAATGACTTTGCAGATTCCAATTCTTCATCGTTGAGAAAACCATTAAAATCAATATTCAGGGAAATCTTTGCATCACCAGATACCAGCTCATTTTCCGGTGAAAATAAACAAGAAACGTAACGCAACATTTGACGAGACGTAATACGCACGAAATGAATCATTTTAAAACTATCTGATCTGCATTACATAATGCAAGGTCTTTGTAGCAGTTCTGGATGATGAATAGACACATCACCAGATTTGCACTAATACTTGAGGTCACGTGGTCGAAACCATTCTGTTGGTCATTTATGTAACAGAGGGTTTCCAAATACAAAGGAATTGTCGCCAGGGATTTGACCTCTGGGTAGCTCTCGATTTCTTCCATCATTTTATCCACCATTTCTTCTTTATCCTGTCGATCACTATAGTGTTTTTCAACGAATGATCTTTGATTTTCTGTTGTAAATCCCATCACATCAACCATTTTACGAGTTCGGTGTTTCACATTTAACTGTAAATTTTGAATGGCGTTTGGTCTTCCTGTAATACAAACACGAAACTTTTCAGATGATTTCAAAAAGTTCTTTTCCAACATGTCATAGATTTTAGTTACTTTTGAGCTTTCTAACTCGTCTAAACCATCAAATACAAAAAGAACATGTTTGCCAAATTCTTCCATATGATCTAAACTCATTTCTTGACTGAAGTCAGAAAAGTGGTTAATGGCAAAATCTTTCAGCGTACTTTCGTTTATTTCTTCGATCTCTCTACATTTGATATAAAACAGCAATTTGATGTCGTTAAGAAGCTCTTGTTTAGTCCATTTCAAAACCAACATGTCCGCCAAAGTGCTTTTGCCTATTCCACCAATTCCCCGAACCACAACAAAATCATCACTATCGTCTTTCAAAATGTCCTCTATTTCAATCTTTTCACGTAAACTCAACTGGTTAGTGAGATTAAAGATACGATCAGAATTTCTTGAGTTATCCGGCTTTCCAATGTCGTTACTCATGTATAAGTTGACATATTGACTCATACGTGTGGTTGACATTAACGGCCATTTACTAAGAAGATCAGTTGCTTGAACATGTTCAAACCTTGATCGGTAATGTTTTATTTGAGCTCTTTGTACTTCTTTTAATTCTATAGGATAACAATATAAAGTCATAATAAACAAAATTTACAATTACTAAAACCAGGGATAAGTTCTTAAAGCTATCTCTGTGAAAACATTACATAACATAGCATCTATTCAGAATCATAAACAAACCTGTAGTGATGTATGTATCCTCAACAATCTTCTTCACGATGTTTTGATGATTCTGCATATTTAGCTGTTGCTTGAGGTGGTTCCACGAAATATTGAATGACTTGCATTCTAAGCATTTGTTCATTTTCTCTTCGTTAGTAATGTTCTCTTGTGCAATACCGTCAACAATGTGGACATCTACATCAAGTGATATTGCAAGGTTTCTCCATCCGTCTTCAATATCCTTACAAACGATATCAAGTGCTTCTTGTAGCACTATCGACCCTAAGGCAGCACGTAATCATTATAGACAAGTATCTACCTAATTATATTTGCTATAAGTACAGAATCTATTCAGCATATATTCATGTTCTAATGTTTAATGACAGACGTATAGAACTCACTTGGTATCTCATTTCTAATATCTTTCAGTAAATCTGTGATAATTTTTCCAGAATTATCAATTCTTGCATGACGAAAATGTTCAATTTCTGCGTCATTGGCACCAAGTCTTTTCAAGATTGCTTTTATGTTGTTAAACTTTTGTGTATACAATGGATCTGTGAGAGGTATCGATCCGTGATGAGCAATCCAATTTCGAGATTTCAGAAGATCTTCGATGGTGTTTGAGTTTGGATCATTTTTTAACCTTAAGATCTTTCCAAGCAATGATAAATCACAACTATCTATGTTTGTTCCCAAATTTGGTGTTCCAAACAGTATCTGATGTTGATCTGGAAAAAGATTCCTCAAGTTTCTCTTGTAAGGAACTAATGCGTTATACAGAGGAAGAGGACCTTTAGGAAAATGCGTGAATATAATTTGTTTTGCATACTTCAAACCAACTTTTCTCGTTAGTAAACCCAGACGCAACAGATTTTCATCTGAGATATCAACATAAAGATCTGATGATATTGTTGAAGACATTACGATGCCAATTTTGAAGAATCAGTGATTTTCTGCAAAGGTAAAATGAGACTTAATTTTCAAAGGGTGCAGTTAATAGTGGTGTATTTATCATAGAATGAAACCTGGAAAGAAAATTACAAAAGAAAAAGAAAGAAAGCTTACCTTTTCTTCTGTTGATTTCGATGACGTATTTCTAATTCAAATATCGATTCACAGCGAATTACCTTTTCTATGAATATAGCTTTGCAATTACTAAAACGTACATTTAGGAAAGAAAAGATCGATTTTTCGAGTTAAGATTTTTGGCTTTCAACTATTCATAAACCGATCCATCGCTTGCTTTTTTACTCTGTAGAATGTTTTCTTTTAGTGCATGCCACAACCAAGTTTTATATGAACGCGAACTGATTGCGTTTCTTTTGTTTTTATAAAAACATTAATTGACTTAACAATTAAACTAAACTAATTTGAATAAATTTTAATTGACAGCAATCAATTTCCAGTTCATGACAAAAACATAGGTATGTTTTTACTGAAGAAGGCGGAAGCCGAAAGGCTTTTAAATAAAATTGTATTATTTATTCATTTCATCGTTAGTTAACTTGGCAAATAATTTGAATTCCCTATTTCATACCTGAGTATGAAAAAAATGGATTTTTCAAGAAAAGATAACTTTCATAAAGAACGTCGTTCTTTTCTTTCTTACATTAACTGAAAGTTCGATGTTCCTTCATGAACACAAATGTCTCAAATTTCTTTTGTTGACCTCTTCAAATTCTTATTCGATGTTCCAATCTGAATGCCTTTTTTCTATGACAGGCGTCATCGGGGTCAGAATTGGCGATTTTTTGTCATTCGCAAACGTTCTCCTAATCTCGAAATTGTTGGTCGGAAACTTCACGTAATACACCTTTCCCAAATCTTTTTTGCGTAAACATGAAAGCGAGGCTGAGTGTTGTACATGAAGGTAGACATAGCAACGAGCAGCAATAAAGGCAGTGGCGAGTGATGTTTAAATAATTTTTAATCGCTTGATATTGAACAAATGACGATACTTATAATAGCTTATTTGAGTTCCTGTTCTGTTCTGTTAATAATCAATATTCAACAATATCCAACAAGGCGCAGATGAAAGAAAAGGAACTCCGACGGGAAAGCGAGAAATTAGATTTGGGTTAATTACGGAAACAGTATGGCAAAATGAGACCGTTGCAGCAGAAAGCTATTTTTGTTTTTAACAACAATGACTTCAAAGATGATTCTGTTCGTCGCAAGTGTCCACCGAGTTCGATCAACCATCTGTTTGTAGACGTCAACCACATCTCGCCGACAATAACTTGGTATAGGCAACCGAGTAATTTTCCGGCTTTGAAGGCACCGAGTAAACCGAAAAGTTCTTTAAAGCTCGTCAGAGAAAATGCGGCGAAGTGGTTCACGAGAATCATGATGAAGATGAAGGCGACGTCGTTTTCTGGAACTCTCACGGGAACAGCAGCGAAAAAGTACAGCGAGTGAGGAGAGATTTAATGGATGATTTTTCGATCAGTTGTCCTTATGTCGCCCATGAATTCCAAGTATTATTGAAAAATATTGACGTGCCTGCAGCTGCGCCAGACGTCTTCGACATTCCTATAACAGATCCTGTTAGCCAGCACGCGTCGGTACAAAACTCTTTGTCTCAGTTGACGCTCGTACACAGAAAGGACGACTCCATTGAAAAGACTGATATGAAATCAACGTCACTTCTGTATTGGGTCGATAAGTAAGTTGCCTCTGGTACCATAAGAGTGATCTAACTTTCTGAAATTGAAAGAGTCCAGTAAGTTAGTGGGAAGATTGGAATTAAAATATTGATGAATAAATAGAATGTTCAGGATTTAACTAAATTAAAGACTTTAAGGATTTCAAAATTACGAAAAAGTATTGATGAAGGACTCTGTAGTGTACTAAGACATCAGCCGCAATGCAGTTTTCTGTAGAGTGAGAATTTTGTGGGAAACTGTAGAGTCGGACAGACCCCATAATTGGCAACCATAACGCATGTAAGATTCATAAAGTGAGTAATAAATTAGAATCAATGTTTTCTCAGGAACATACTGACGCAACTTGGAAAGTTCAAAAGTTTGACACTTCCAATTTAGATATTCATCTAAATGAACACCAAGATAGATTTTGGAAAGATAAGATTATCAGATATCTTGAGGAAGCGATTGCAGTTTAGTGTTTAGTGCAGTGTGATCTAAATAAAATAAATTCAGTCTTGCCAGGGTTGAGAGAAATCTTATTGGCTTTAAGCCAGGTTTCAAGATATTTAAGGTCACGATTGACTCTATTACAGAGAGACTTCAATGAGGAATTAAAATGTAAGAGCATCAGCAAAGTGAAACGTTTCACAGTGCTTGATTGCAGAATTGAGATCGTTTATGTACAACAAGAATAAAAGAGGACCTAAAACAGAGCTTTGATGAACCCCATGTCTAAGAAGTTTTGCAGTAGATTGGAAATTTGAGAGAAAAATTGCATTCGAGCAGTAAGGTGGATCGAAACCAATGGTTTGCAACACCTCGAATTCCGTAGTGGTGAAGTTTGCAAAGTAAAATTGAATGATCTACTGTGTCAAAAGCTTTCTGCAAGTCTAGAAATAGACCACAAGCGAAATTACCATTATCAAGTCATTCTCAAACTCTTTCAACAATGTTAAGAAGAGTGTGAATAGTTGAGTGTGCTTTCCGAAAACCAAATTGCCTGTTGTAAATAGAATTTTGTTGGTTGCGAAAGCTATAAAGGCGAGAACACATGAGTTTTTCAAGAATTTTTTCGATGTTCGGGAGAAGAGGTTTTCCTTCAGCCTCGTGTTCGTGTAACCAGTTGACTATTAGGATGTACTTTTCTGTCTTTATCGTCTCTACACTCACAACTGGTCTATTCGAAGCAATCTTGACTCTGAAAACCAGATAAAAGGTCATTTTTTTCTTTAATTGACGTGAGCGATCAAAGTTTTCGCAATATATTAGTGTATTTTCAAACAATAAGTCTATCGTTTCGAGTTCAAATGAAGTACATGAGAAAAGTGGAAAAAATTAGTAAATGTTTTACTAATTTTTGTAAAATAAAAAAAACACAACAACATTTTATTTAAAATTTTACCTGTTCGGTTTATACCATCATCAGTACTATGTAAAATAGATAGTGCAAAATGATTTCAGATATTACTTGGAAAATGATTTATATATTGCAAAAAGTAAATTCTCTCACAGTGCTGTTTTGATTGGAAATTGAGCATCATAAAAAAAATGATCAATCTTGATCATTCTTGACGATACAGGTGCGGAAATCATCTTTCAAATTTCTAAAGATCATATTTTATGTCACCATTTGATAATCTCGTTATTGTTTTCTCTTCAATGGAATTGGAATATTTAAATATATATTATTTATCAGATATTTATTTTATTTTTTTAAAATTGGTTCTAATCATTATTATTGTCAAGAAGAGATATCTATTCTTGTTTTCGTTTCTTTTCAAAAATCTTCAGTTTCTTGTTGCAAAGCCTTCCCACACTCATATTACATTTAAAACACTTTTTTCCATATAAATTTAGAATAATACGATAAAATATCTCGACCCGCCTTCACTTTCAAAGTGGCAAAATATAATACAAAGCAGCGTAAGTCCTTTCTTTTTGTCATTTGTTGTCGCAGGTAAGGCCGGTAAACGCTACACGAATTCATGCAGCACCGCGTTTTCAATATACCGTATTTCCTCTAATAAGCGCCGCGGCGCTCTTTTAATTTTCGAGATTTTAGGTGCGGCGCTCTTTATAGGGTGGCGCTTATCAGAGAGCGGAGCTCTTTTCAAATTATTGATTCAAACTTTATAAAAGCCTGAGAAATCAAGGAAACAACCCATGAAATTGAAAACTATACTTTTGATTTTTAGACATATTTTCTTCTTATTAAAAGAATACTTATAATATTTCAATATATTTCAGTATTATAAAAACTTTTTTTTGTAAAAACTTTTTTGTTTGTTTGAGGAATTAACGAAGAAGAAAATAAAATTATCCTATTTAGAATTAGATGTAGAAGAATATAGTGACAAAAAAGCGTAGAATTCAAGTAAAACACATACTGGTCTGTTTTTTCAATTTTCAAAAAAGCACCGCTTTCAAAGGTGCGGCGCTCTTTAGAGGGCGGTGATTATCAGAGGATGGCGCTAGATGGAGGAAATACGGTATGTCTTTTTCATTCTTCGACTTACTTATTATAATGCAGAATACATGTCTGTTCAGTTTAGTTTAGTTTTGTTTCATTGCAATAATTTGTGTCTGGAACCATCTAGAGAATACTAAATAGCAGTTAATCATATACCTTAATCATAAAAGGTTTGTTTGAAGATTGCGTTCATCATCAATTAGGATCGCCTAAGTTGTGACTGGAACCATCTTGAGGATAAACAATAGCTGAAAAGCATACACGCTTTGTTTTATTGACCTGCAATCGTCTATTTAACCTTGAATATAGGATTCAGAAGTCACAGCAGTTAGGATACTTTTTTGCCATCATGACAGTCAAAGGTAGTGAGATTTAATGATATTTCCAAATAATTTGTCGGAACATCGATTAGAGGTCTCCATATAACTATACTGCATGAGTTGTTTCCGACAGGAAATTGTAACTTCAATATATGTCTAAGATCATCGTGAATATCATAAACCCACGGACTCTTTCCTATTTGAAGTTGTAAACTTTGAATCAAACTTAATTCTTTAGTAGTAGCCTTTCTTTCATTTATAAAAATTACTTATCTCCTGAATGTTGCAACAATGGATGCTATGCAGTCCTATGTTTACTTAATTAAGGGTTATTACTTTAAGAACTGCCCTAAATAGCTATAAATGTCTCCTTATGATTATGTCGCATTGAATTGTGGTTGTTGCAGCGTGTGTTCAGGAAATTTGAGAGAATTATGGGAACGCACGAATTGGATTAATCTGGTTCGTTGAAACCTTCCAGCATGCTATGAACACAAGTGGGAATATGCAACAGATGTCCAATACATAGATATCGCATTCGTAACCTTAAACATTGATTCATCATGCAAACATGTTCTAAACAATTTAACTGCTAATATTCACAACAATAAAGAATTAACTCCAAATAGGTTGATTTTATGTTTCAGAAAAATTCTACTGTCACTGCGGAGCCAGCGAACATTATCTGCAGGCAAATGTAGGAAAAGTTCAGTTTTTCTATTATCTATTTCTTCTCGCAACATCACCATATCCTTCACATCAAGCTTTGATTGAGGAAGCCTTAACCATGATAGGTATGGTACTGCAGACAATAATACTTTGAATTGGTCACTATTTAGATGCGACAAATCGAGCACTTTCAAAGTCGCCATTCCATTTCTTTCTACTTGTTTGAGAATCGAATCAGCAATTGCTTGTATTCCTCTTTCAGATATAGCTGGATTGAACTCTAGAGATAAAATCTATATCTTACTGAAGCATGGAGACAACGTAATAACACCATCATCCATGATGTTGCAACGTTCCAAGACCACACTCTGTAAAATCTGTTCTACATCTTGTATTGACTTTGATAAAAGTGCAAATGTCGGCATTGATATACTACATTCACAAACAAACAAACGAGGGATATATGATGTACACGGTATCATACTTTTCACCACTTGATCGGAACAGTCAGTGATACATAAAATTTCAAGGAGAACCGTTCCTTTACTTTTTACTTCATGAAAACTTTGTGATAACATCTGAGCATATTCATTATAAATATTGTTGCATTGTATCAACTCAAATGAACGGAGATAAGGTAGATATTCGATCAGTGCTTCTGGGAAGTAGATAAAGAGTTGAAGCTGTTTTAATTTAACGAAATCTTTATGAGTGTTCTTTTTGTTGTTTGTGACTAATGAAATGAAGAGCTTCCAATTAAAATTTTGGCGAATAGATATGGTAGTGCACCTGATAAGTAATAGTTTTGCAGATTCCAATTCTTCATCATTGAAAAAACCATTAAAATCAATAAGCAGAGAAATCTCTGTATCACCAGATACCAGCTCATGTTCTGGTGAAAATAAACGAGAAACGTAACGCAACATTTGACGAGACGTAACATGCGCGAAATAAATCATTTTAAATGTATTGGCTAGTAGAGATGGAACTTTCCGCCTTGATTCACAAATAGATTCTAACAATGTCCACCAGGAGCCATCAATACGATGATAGGTCGGTTTAAAGGATTTTTCTAAAAACTTTTGCAACCAATAAAAGAAGCCGTTCTACCTCAACCAAAAATATAATTTTGCTGCTTCATGATGAAGCTGATAGCTGTAGAGTTTAACCAGCAGACAATCAATATGGCCATCCAGAAGATATTCCATCTTGTTTCCTTCACAACTTCCTTTGCAAATGTATGTACCAAATTATCGTTTGAGTTTAGCGGAGACATGGTTGTATGCAATGCTAACAGAGTTGGCAAAGAATTCCAGAGAGAAGACTCCTCTTTCAAATTCATGAAAATATCGTAAATGTCGTTTGTGGGTTTGGAAAACAAATATAATCCACAATAGAACTCAGTAAAAATCAAATGCTGAAACTGGTAACTGAAACCACCTTCGGTTGAACCATACTTGACCAACATACCACACTTTTCCACATCTGAGTCAGTTTCTTTAAAAACAACTTGGTGGTTTTTCAGAGAACAAAATGAAAGTCTTCCGAGTTCCATCATCAACTGGACGACCTTCTGATGAGAAGCGACTTGATAAAGATCCGCATTAGACAATGCAAGGTCTTTGTAGCAGTTCTGGATGATGAATAGACACATCACCAGATTTGCACTAATACTTGAGGTCTCGTGATCGAAACCGTTCTGTTGGTCATTTATGTAGCATAGGGTTTCCAAATACAAAGGAATTGTCGCCAATGAATTGACCTCTGCATTGCGCTCGATTTCTTCAATCATTTTATCCACCATTTCTTCTTTATCCAGCCGATCATTATAGTGTTTTCAACGAATGATCTTCGATTTTCTGTTGTAAATCCCATCACATCAACCATTTTACGAGTTTGTTGTTTGACATTTAACTGTAAATTTTGAATGGCGTTTGGTCTTCCTGTAATACAAACACGAAACCTTTCAGATGATTTCAGAAAATTCTTTTCCAACATGTCATAGATTTTAGTTACTCTAGAACTTTCTAACTCGTCTAAACCATCAAATACAAAAAGAACATGTTTGCCTAATTCTTCCATATGATCTAAACTCATTTCTTCACGTAAATCTGAAAAATGATTAATGGCAAAATCTTTCAGCGTGCTTTTGTTTATTTCTTTGATCTCTCTACATTTGATATAAAACAGCAATTTGATGTCGTTAAGCAGCTCTTGTTTAGATCATTTCAAAACTAACATGTCTGCCAAAGTGCTCTTGCCTATCCCACCAATTCCCCGAACCACAGCGAAATCATCACTATCGTCTTTCAAAATGTCTTGCATTTCAATCTTTTCACGTAATCTGAACTGGGTAGTGAGATTAAAGATACGATCAGAATTTCTTGAGTTATCCGTCTTTCCAATGTCGTTTCTCATGTATAAGTTGACGTATTGATTCAAACGTGTGTTGGATGTTAAGGGCCGTTTATTATGTACATCAGCTTTTTGAACATGTTCGAATCTTGATTGGTAATGCTTTATTTGAGTACTTCGTAATTCTTTTAATTCTATAGGATGATTACGGAAGCCAGGGATATGTTCTTAATTACATCCCTGTGAAAACGTAATATAACGTCTATTCGGAATCTTATACAAACCTGTAGTGATGTATGTATCTTTAACAATTTCTTCTACGATTTGAAATCTAAGTAGAGAACCAGCCATTGTAAGATCAAATAACTTTTTTTCAGTCTTTCAAATATACATAGTGTCCCAGAAAAAAATGTACTTTTTACACACCTGCACAGAAATATTGAAACTTTCAACAGACAACCCTGTCTCTGATTTAAAAAGTTTTTCATTTTTAGATTAGTTTTCATAATTGTATAAATAGTTTTTTGATTCTTGTAATTGTATTTTTAGTTTTTCAGCTTCATTTTCTAAAGATACATACTCAGATTTCAATTTCTCATGACTATATTATATTAGTCTTGTTTCCATTACTATTATAAAAACTGCTACAACAATTAGGAATACAGCAGTAAATGCTTCTTCCCCCTTTTTAAAACTTTTGTTGTACTATCTTTGGAAGAACTTTGTTGATTTGCCTCATTCATTTTTACTATCACCCATTATACACTCATCTATTTACTTGCTTTCTAAACACTCAAAATACTGGCTGAATATATTACTTTAAACCTCAAAAATCTGCGTGATACTCATAGTATCTATAAAATAACAGAAAGTATAAGAATAATAAAAGACAGATAAAGGAAAAAACTCATGTTAAGTATAAATACAAATCTTTCAACAACATCTTCCTCTGATACAAGCAGTAATTATCACTAATTCTTAGCTTTCGTTTTCGGTTATGTTTATAATTTGTACAGCCCCGCCTCGTTTCCATGCAAAACCAAAACATCTCGGGAAAGCCGTATTCAGTAACTACGTCTCATAATGGCTGTGTTTAGATCTTTATGAACGCTTTGAATTTGCTTTTGTAAGAATAAATCCAATGGTTTTGAATCATTGATTTGTGGTTATTTACGTCATTAAGCGTATCACCAATTATTGATATCTTTCATAAAACGTTCATTCTTCAAATACACATTGTCACAAGAAAAAGAATAGTCTGGAAAATGCGGCCCTAAACGACCGATTTGCAGCGAGAAGTTGCAATTTGAACGGCCCGCACAATTATGGTGCAAAACAAGCAGGATGAGTAGCAGCAAGACAGGAAGATTTCTTTTCTGGAGATGCTCCTTGATGCAATTTTTGCGGCTATTGATGACGATTTGAAATCAGTAAGTGGTCAGTCAGATGAGGGATGTACTTCAGCTGTTGCTCATGCTGTACATTTGCACAAGAACCTTTTCTTTTAAGAAAGACAAACAACAGCCTCACAAGATGAAATCTGGCAAAACTAGAACAAAATTGTTGCGGACTTATATTGAAACGAAATCATTGAACTTGGATATTCAAGGACACTGAAGCAGCCTCTGAAAACAGCTATTTTTATAGCTATATACATATCATAAAAGCATTAATTGGGCACACTTTCATGTAAGACCCTGTGTTTTCATTGTTCTCATCCCCTACACCCCTCAAAAGTCTGTTTTAGTGGTTAAATTAAACCTAAATCTCAACCTATGTGCCATATTACTGAGAGATAATAAAAATGACTGAGATAAAAGTTTCTCTAGGCAGAAGTACTCCCAAAGTGTTTTTTTTTTTTACGTAATTATCCCCATCATGACTAGCTTGTCTTAAAACCAAAACATTCCAAGACAAATAAAGAAATTGCATCTACAAAGACATAGCAGTTTGGATTCTAGCTTTGCTAGCAATAAAGTTCCTTGTGAACAGAATAATTTATGGATTTAAGGTATTTATTTGCTTAAAGTATTTCAATTAGTTTCTGATGAAGATGGGGAAGGGAGGAAAATGCACTTTCTTACACTCGCTGACTCTATTAGCCCAAAGTACTTTTCAAGTGTGCTGACTCCTGTAAATTGTCCCTACCTATTATTATTATCAATTGCAACGTCCAATCTCCTATTATTGCACCCCTCTTATTATTGAGGACTCCAGAGTACATATCGTATAGATACCAAATATTTGACGAATTCAATCACTGAATGCATGCTGATTCTGATCCCTTTTTTAGATTTGCTTGGATATAAACATGTTAGAAAATAGACATAAAAAATGGCTTTGACCTATAGACACATTCAATGTCATTACGTATGTCATAACATCAACAAACAAATTGCAACTGTGCCTAATGCATCTAATAGACCACAACCTCGAAGAACTTGACTCACTAACTAAAAACTTTGGTGCTACCTTGACATTTATGACTGAGTAATATGAGAACTTGATGTGGTTGTGTGATAATTTTGGAAGCATAAACATGAACTTTGTTGTGTTGAAGATTTGAGTGTTTGGGTTGTAAATTCACAGCACATGATTAATAAGAGAAACTGGTTATGTAGACTGAGATAATGAAACAGCTTCATATTTCTTTTTGTCATAATAACATAACAGGGACTGCAGAACAGAAATTTATTTGAGGGGGCTAACTGATTAAGTGCAAGAAAATTTTAATTGTGACGGTTTGAGGGAAAATCATAACAAGTGATAATTTCTGATAAATTTATCAGTAAATTAATGATTAGAAAACAATAGATTTAATCAGTAATTCGATCATTACATTTGTGTTTTTAATTATTATTTTTAAGGTAAATATGTTTTCAAAGTTTCTTTTAGTTTGTTTTGTTTTTCTTTCGATTTCGTCATAGTATGATTAGGTTTTTTGTATGTTTTTTGAATGTTTTCATATGTTAATTGTATGAGTATCTTATATATTTCTTATATTCTTTGTTCTTTCAGTTCAAACATTTATTAGCTAAGAAAAAGTCTAATAAACACAATACTTGTTCATGTTTGAACTTATTCTTGCACTTGGAGAAGAATCAAAATGCCTCCAATCAATTGCCCAATTTGTGAATATCAAACCGACGACATTGATTGTATTGCTGCTGCTGCCCAACTGAACATTCACGCTTTAACGCATTCTACTGGGGCAACAACACATTCTGACAAACAAAAGCCTCCTCGTATCGACAGACCCTCCGTCACCAGGGGTACAACCGAGGAAGAATGGAACACCTTCACGAAAAAGTGGAACCTCTTTAAACGTGGAACTGACATTCCAGCCAGTCAAGTTACAACCCAGCTTTGGAAATGTTGCGATAACGAACTGGAAAATGATTTATTCAAGGACATAATCAATATAGACACTGTATCTGAGGATCAACTCCTAGCAGCTATACGTCGCCTTGCAGTCATCTCCACAGCTACCAGTATCCGCAAAACTGAACTGCTATCGTTAAAGCAGGACCATGGACAACCCATTCGATCTTTCTCTGCCAAGTCAAAGGTAAAGCCCAAGTCTGCTCTTTTGCCAAGGAATGCCCGTCAACAGATTGTAATCAAAATGTTGATTACACCGAGGACATTGTGAAATACGTCATCATTTCTGGTATCTGTGATGAGGAAATTAAAAAAGACATTCTCGGTTATTCAAGACTTGATGATTTGACTCTAAATGAAACAATTTCTCTCATTGAAAACAAAGAGATGGCAGTCCGTGCAATGCCATCTTATACCGGTCTCCATGATAGTACCAGCACCTCAGCTGTTCATCAAAGGCAACAAAACAAATCGGCAGGTCATCACAAAAAACTTCAGTTAAAATCTAAGTGTAAAAACTGTGAAAAGAAAATTCAAAAGTTCAAAATGCGATATGGTAAATTGAAAGAGTTTGATTTATGTATTGAATGCTGGAGATCTAAACACTATAACAAAAACAAGGACAATAACAGTGCCTTGTTTGATGTTGTTAGCGGATTATCCACCAGCCCGAATGAGACAACCACACCCAAATCCTCCTCTCGTACACCCCATATTCAACCATTACTTCATCACATTTTCAACGGTTCATATGGTTGGATGATCAAGGATTCCAAAAGTCAACCTTCAATGACCTTGAGACTAACCATTAATAAATCTGACTATGAACAGCTTAACCTACCCATTCCTAACGCTAAGTCAAGCAAAGTCAACGTTATCACAGACACTGGAGCGCAATCATCTCTCATGGGGATCAAAGCCTTTCGTAAATGTGGCTTTGATGAATCCCTCATCGTTCCAGCCAAGAAGACAATGTTTGCAGCGAACAATGAGGGCATCAACATACTGGGTGCTTTCTTTGGTCGTCTTTGTGATAACGATAAACAGGGACAATATGTTGAAGCTCCAGAAATGATTTATGTCACAGATTCAACGAACCTCTTTTACCTAAGTCGACAAGGTATGGAGAATCTTAAAATTATCCCACCGAACTTCCCTTCGATCGGGGCTGCAGCATCAATAAACGTCTCCAACGACACAGACATCCCTAAACCAACTAATTCCGAGCAATCCGAAGACATCAACAAATGCGCATGTTTACCTCGTACGCCACCTCCACCTCGTCCGTCACAGCTTCCATTCGAACCTACCGAATCCAATACTGACCAGATGAAACAATGGCTACTTGACCGTTTTGCCTCGTCAACATTCAACCAATGTAGCCACCAACCTCTACCAATGATGAAAGGGCCTGCAATTACAATTCATGTCAACCCTGATGCAACACCCTCAACGGTTCATACTCCAGCCCAGATACGGATTCATTGGCGTGACACGATAAAAACACAACTTGATGCAGACGTTGCACTCGGTGTAATAGAGAAAGTACCACCCAACACACCTTCGTCATGGTGTCATCGAGCATTCTGGGTACGAAAACCAGACGGATCGCCACGTAGAGTAGTTGACTTTCAAGCTCTCAACCGACACTGTCAGCGTGACACTCATCACACAGTGCCACCTTTCCAACAAGCACGTGCCATTCCACCCTCAACGATTCGTTCAGTCACAGACGCATGGAATGGATATCACTCGGTTCCAGTCCGCCCAGAAGATCGTCACTTGTTAACTTTCATCACCGAATTTGGTCGCTATCGATACTGTGTCCTGCCACAAGGTTTTATTGCCAGCGGAGATGGTTATACATATCGATATGACGAGATCATAGCTGACATCCCTCGTAAATCAAAAATTGTCGATGATACTGTACTATGGGATGACATAAGTGACATTGAGAAACATTGGTGGCGCATGATTGATTATTTGCACCTGGGGAGTAAGGGTATTACGTTGAATCCAAGCAAATTTCAATTTTCCCAACGTGACATTGAATTCGGAGGTTTCTCGATAACTTCAGATCAAGTAAAACCTCTTGCAAAGTATCTAAATGCTATCAAATCGTTCCCTACTCCCAAAACTATCACAGACATTAGATCATGGTTTGGGCTTGTAAATCAAGTCTCTCACTACAACAGACTGATTGACATCATGGAGCCTTTTCGCCCACTTTTAAGTCCGAAGACACTTTTCGCGTGGACAGAGGAGTTGAATCAAACCTTTGAGAAATCCAAAACTGAACTTACTCACGATATTGAAGAAGGTGTCTTGATTTATGACCCAAAACGTCGCACTTGCTTATGCCCAGATTGGTCGAAAACTGGTATCGGATACTGGTTACGACAGAAATATTGTGACTGTAAATCAGAGAAACCTGACTGTTGTGAAACAGGGTGGAAAATAACACTGGCAGGATCGAGATTCCTAAAGGGCGCTGAAAAACGCTATGCTCCAATCGAAGGAGAAGCCATCGCTATTTCATACGCACTGGAGGACACAAAATATTTTACTTTTGGATGTGACGACCTCATTGTCGCAACCGATCATGAGCCGCTCGTAAAAGTTTTTGGCGATAGAGCACTCGATGAGATCACTAACCTTAGAATGTCTCAGTTGAAGCAAAGGACATTGTCTTGGCGTTTCAAAGTTGTTTACATCCCAGGCAAATGCATTCCTGCCTCTGATGCAACTTCTCGCCACCCAAACCCCCTCGAAACCTTGCTAGAAGCCAAACAGTTGCATCAATCAAAAATTCTCTAAATGACATTGATGTCATCACTTGGGATATCGTCAAATCGTACACTGATCAAGATGAATCGCTCCAACTTTTGAAGGAATACGTTATCTCCTCTTTCCCAAATGATTTATCCAAGGTACCCCCTGATTTGGAGCCTTTCCTCAAGTACCGTGAGACTCTCACTGTTGTGGATGACGTTATACTCATTGGTGGTCGTGCCTTGATTCCAGCGCCCCTTCGCGACACCGTTTGCAAAATTCTTCACTCTGCACACCAAGGAGTTAATGCTATGAACGAACGTGCTAAGGCCACCGTATTTTGGCCTGGAATAACCAATGACATTAAAAACACCCGGGATCAATGTCAAAGCTGTTGGAGAAATGCACCCAGCAAACAGGACCTTCCACCTGTTGAACCGTTTATCCCAACATACCCTTTTGAAGCAGTTGCAACAGACTATTGCGATTTCAACGGTAGCCACTACTTAATAACTGTCGATAGATTTAGTAACTGGCCAGAAGTAATCAAAGTTAAACCGAGCTCTGCCAACTCCGGCTCTTCTGGCCTCATCAAATCTTTACGTAGAAATTTCGCAACCTTTGGTGTCCCCGAAGAGGTTAGCAGCGATGGTGGTCCAGAGTTTTCATCTAAGGAAACCGAATCCTTCTTCACCAAATGGGGAATCCGGCATCGTCAATCGTCTGCCTACAACCCTCGATCCAACGGCAGAGCATAAGTTGCTGTTAAGTCCACGAAACGCCTTCTGTCAAACGATGTAACTCTCTCAGGCGAACTCGATACAGACAAATTCACACAAGCTATTCTACAATTTCGCAACACACCTGATCCAAGCAATGGAATTTCTCCGGCTGAAATCATTTTTGGACGCACCCTACGAGACGCATTACCTTTCCATCCACATTCGCAAGTTTTCGACAATACATCCATTCGACCAATTTGGAGAGATCTATGGGCCAAACGAGAAAACACTCTCCGAATCAGGCTTACTAAACAATCAGAAAGTCTCCGGAAGAACGCTAAACACCTACACCCTTTGAAAGAAGGCGATCACTGTCATATCCAAAACCAAACCGGACGCTTTCCAAGAAAATGGGACAAGACAGGCGTAGTCGTTCAAGTCAATGATAACAATCAGCATGTTGTCAAAGTTGATGGAACAGGTAGACTCTCTTTACGGAATCGAAAGTATTTGCGCAAATTCCAACCGCTACATACTGCTCGTCCAACACCATGGATTCCACAATCCCACTATAGTTTAAATCGATCATCCCACGTAAACAAAACTCCCACAGATCACGCAAAACCAACCACCAACCAAGAAGTCAACATTCCAGAATCAAATCCAGTTGTGTCGTTTTCTCCAGAATTCGAACCCACATCAACACCCTCCTTTTCAACGCCTACCTGTAATGAGAAAACTGATTCTCAACCTCCGGATAACACTGAAACTTCACCAGAACTACGTAAATCTTCTCGCATTCGTAACCCTCCACAATGGCACAACGATTATGTAGTTTCATCGAAATGAGTTATCGCTTTGATGATGATGGTACATTTATGACGTTTTTTGTCAAGACATTGGCTTTGTTGAGTTTGAAGCGTTGGTAGTTTTTTTTTTTTTTTTTTTTTTATAATACTGCGTTTCCGAACTGACCCTTAAGGTCACTTACACGGGTAGTTTCTATTTAATTCTTTCTTCTTAGGTTTTAGTTTATATGATACATCATATAATCTCCGGGGGATGTATGAGTATCTTATATATTTCTTATATTCTTTGTTCTTTCAGTTCAAACATTTATTAGCTAAGAAAAAGTCTAATAAACACAATACTTGTTCATTAATATGGAAATGAAGCACATGGTGGGTTAAATTATGATGTTGAGAGGGTTAGTTAAGAGAAGAATGGATTATGTATTTAAGAAGTTCATTAGTATTACTGTGCAATGAAACTGTCCTACAAAAAAGAAGCAAAGTTTATATTTTATCATCCTTATGCATTATTTTGTGTTATGGTAATCCTTTACATACCTGGGTATATATGTGACTGTCCAGAGGATTTTGATAACAAACGATAAAACGGTTAAAAAACGTTTTTTCATTAACGAAAAAACGTTTTCAAATTACTGATTATTTATCAGTATTACTGATTATTACTGATAAATTTCTAATAAATTACTGATTAATTTATCAGTAATATCACTTGTTATGATTTTCCCTCAAACCATCACAATTGTCTAAAATGGCTAAAACCAACACTGTTTTTCCTAAATTAAGATGCTCTTTTATGGCCCATAAATATGAGTTGTGTCACTGGAATTACTGAGTTGCATAAAAAATAATAAAATTATTAAGTCTTACAGGCTGTATATGCTTAGAATAAGGGAATTGAATGGTTTAAAAAGGAATTGTCGTTAAAATTTCTTATGTTAAGGAAAAAAGATAATTATAGATTGTCTTGTTGTGGAACTTGATGGTGGAATACTTTTGACTGGTAGGTTTAAAGTAGGGATATATCGTGAAATCAAAGTTACATATGGGGAAACAGGAAGAAATGGGCTTATCATCGATATATACTTTGTTAAGGAATACATTTTTGTTAGATATTTTTTAAAACATTTTGTAACAATTTTATTCAAAAGACTTTGTAAGTAATAAATGACACTTGTGAATCAAATTATAGAAAATGATAAAATTCTATAAAAGTATATTGCAGAAAGCTTTTCGTAACATTTTATTAAGTAGAGCACCTAAACAAATACGAGAATGATCAATGGATAATGGTCATTGAGCCTTTGTAGAAATAGAGTTACCTGATTCTCTAAGGGCCTTGTCTATCTAGAAATTGGCTGTTATAAAGTTTAATAAATATATATAATATATAAGTTTAATATAATAAATTTTTCAGTTTAACATTTTTTAGCAGACGAAGATTTTTTTGCAATAGAATTTCATAATTTTACTCACTCAAGTGACATTTATTACTTACATTGTTGAAATAGCATATTTTGTATCAAGAGACTTTCACATATATTGTATACATATACTTCTAGCTGTAGCTGGCTATATGCATAAAAATAGTAAAGAAAATGTCATATGATAGAACCTATTCCCCTTCTCAATTGTTGTTCTTCGAAATAACATTCACATAACATATTGTGTATATTCATTTTCTTATTTGCTCGAGGGTTATCAACGAACCATCCTGTCTCCCTGTGTCACAACATCCACCCATTTCGATCGCTAATTCTCGCTATACTCTTGAGATACCTTGAGTTTATTTAACAGCCAAAAATGGTGAAACTTGCCCCTGGAAGACCAGAGGAAGTGAAAAATAATTCAAAAAATCTAAAGCTTCCAGCCTGATTTAAAGATTCTTTGCACCATAAAAAAGCATGGGTTCTAGTTTTTCACGGAACCCGACTTAGTCATAAGAAACGGCCCGAAAACGGCCCTGATTCCAGACTATTCTTTTTCTTGTGACTATGAAATACATTAATTGACATTAACGAGAATAATCGAAATGAACAGAGATATTTTAATATTAAACAGCTGACCCTTGTGATCAAGTAGGGATTTTTAATGGATACTTGGTCCCTACGTGGTCAGGTTGCAATTTCCACCTAATACCTGTTTAATTAGGGCTTAGTTATGACGCGACGTCATAGGTTTGGTCAAGGTGAAAAACGAAAGAGGAAAGATGATCATGCAAAAATCATCAAAAATCGATCAAATAAAGTATTAGAAGCTGTATCTAAAATTGCCTTCTCCCTTAGTGACATCATCTGTGACGTCATTTAAAAGTTCCCAAATTCAAAAAAAATATTCAATAGAGAGTTTTCTAGGGTACAAAATATTAATCAAAAATGATTGATCACACCAGTCACCAGTTAGTTATTAAAATATCCCTGTCTAGAAAATGGTCTGTCGTAAATGGTCGTAACATATTTATGCTTCTCACGCATTTAAGTAACAAGATTTTGTCCTCCTGAAGCACTCATATTTTTATTTTCAACAGAGTAACGTCATTTTAACAATAGGAGTCTTTGTAACAAACGGAGATATCAGCATGAAGATCTCATAATTGCAGTTTCGGCTACCAAGAGCCGGGATCTCTGTTAGGCGGGATGAACTTTTCTTATGTAATCGCTTCGTCCCCGGTCAACCGGGACAAGTTTGGGATTGAGCATGTGTAGTTTGTCAAAACTAGTTTTGTCCCGTCCCGCCTAAAAGGGATGAAAATGTTGCATATAACACCGAGTTGAAATTCATCTCGGCAAGGCGGGATGAAATTTCATCCCGGTTAACCAGGATCATGTAGTCAGCCCCTTAGAGTTAAAGGTGGAAATTTTCCCCGAAAATGCTTTGAGGTTTGCTTGTTATGGACTGCCAACTAGCAAAGTAATACCTCTTACCCTTCACGACATTATTGTAAGTTGAACATTTGTAAATGGGAATATAGTTTGTTGATATTTTTGACAATTTCATAAATCCACATCAAGGTTTCTAAACGTTTTTGTCACACTAAAATTATTATGAGCATGAGTCATTAATAGCTTTTATCACAAATGTGAAATGAAGGTATTTAAAGGATTAAACTCCTATTGTGAAATATAATTAATTGTTGATGCGATTATGACGAAGAAAAGTCGCAAGCAATAGAAGATGGACATTCGTATATAAGCGTTGGAGAAATCTATTTTGTGAAACATACAAAAAAAAAAAAAAAAATGCAAAACGTTGGATAAGATCAAAATGCAATCCTTTTGAACTTAGTTGATATGTTTCTGAAGAAAACATTCGAGAGAGATTGGCAATCTCTTTTTATATATTTCCCAATGGGACGAAATCAATGTTAAAACCGGCACTTTCCTTCTTCTCCTTCTCCTTCTCCTTCTCCCTTCACTTTTTAGCCGCAGTTTTGGGATCGAAACTTGACAGATAATTCGCTATGGAACTTATCGACCTAATACAAGCTAGAGATAGCGTGATTGTGAAGCAAACTGTCTGCCCTCTGTAGTAAAAAGAGGCGTGCAAAAGTGGAAGTTTATAAACTGATAAATATCCAAATTGATCGGAAGCTTTTCTTAGGGGCTTAGTCTTCTCAGAAGTCTAATACTAATTATTATTTATACTTATTATTTCGTGTTTTGGTGTGTAGTTTAAGACACTTGACGCTAATTTTGGTATGCATGAACAGTGCCCTGGTAACCACCTTTCCACACTTCACTCGTCGCAATTTATGGACTGGTGTAGTTGAAAAGCACTTGCCACTAGTTAAGTCGGTGAGCGTTCTGTTTCTGTCCACCAAGAAGTTACACTGCAAATTATAGAAAACTACTGCTTGTGCAGTTGATTTAATATTCCTTCTTGAGCAGGATGATAAATTTACCACGAAAAAGTGGGTGATTTATGCTTTTACTTAGGGCAAATTGACAACTCTTGCTTGTGCAGTTAATTAAATTTACCATATGAAATGGGTGATATTCCTGCAAAGGGCAGGTTCTTAAACTTACCACGAAGAAGTGGGTGCTTTGTGCGAAGAAATCTTTATAGCGATAACGATAGCCTACTACTACGCTTCTCAACCTGAAACATAATGGCAGATTTTAACACTTCGAAAATAGTTTTTAGTAATTTCCACCAAGGTGATCCCAAATTGGTGTCTCTTCTGGCAAGCAATGTTCATGCATGTCGCTTATGTCTATATTTTGGACTAGCATAAGAAAAGTATCGATCTGGAAAACTGCAGACTTTGTTTTGAATCAATGTCTTTATAAAAGATCAGTCAAAATCTATTGTGAAGAGAAGTACACCAAAAATTACGGAAGCCCATAACTCTCACTTGCATATTAATGAAACACACACAAACAAAAAAGAAATGCTAACAAACAAAAAAGAATTGCTTTCAAACAAAAAGGAATTGCTAACAAACAAAAAAGAATTGCTAACAAACAAAAAAGAATTGCTAACAAACAAAAAAGAATTGCTAACAAACAAAAAAGAATTGCTAACAAACAAAAAAGAATTGCTAACAAACAAAAAAGAATTGCTAACAAACAAAAAGGAAACGTTCAAGAATAAGAAAGAATAACATACAAATAAAATAGAAATGCTTACAAAAAAAGAAACTGCACAGATAAAAAAATTGCGGCAAATTCCTACGGCAAATTCTCATGGCAAATTCCAACGACATGTTTTTTTCGATAGTGTAAGAAGGTTTTAATGACTCGAAATTAGAGGCAACGACCTATAAGTTATATTCCTTGCGGCCATTTTACCAGAAAAAAAACATAGTGTATCGTTGCCCTTCATGTCATGGTAAAGTGTTTCTTCCTGCAGACACATGCAGACATTGTAATTCAAGTAAGTGAGTTTTTAGATTTATATCAAAGAAAACAAATAGACGTTTTTTATATAAGAAATGTTGGTTCGACTTCTTCATGCTTCAGGCTACATTTACAATTGTGAATGTCAGAAATTTTTGAATCTGTACTTATGTATAAAAGAACTGAAAATTATTAATTCATAAAGCATTTTGTTTTATCTTATTATACTCATTCTCTTTTCCATCTCTGTCTCATGTTCACAAAATCAAATCCTTGAATACACCAGACTATCAAACCTAACCTCATTTTGATTCTCCATATTGTGATAATACATTTTCATTTTGATAATACATTTGTTATAACTATGGGCCAATTTGTGATAATTTTCAAATTGCTACATCAAATATCAAGTTACCATATCAAAACGAGTTGGGGATATGGCTAGTAAAACTTTGAAATATTGCGGGGAAAGGTCTTGAATCGCAGTATAATCAAAAAGTACATTTTATTGATAGGATTTTTTGCATTAGGTTTTTGAGCAAACTAACAAAAATAACAGATATTCTTCCCCTTTGATAAGGATGCGCATTCACGCACACTGTTACGAATTCAATTCGCTCGTCGAATTTGTGGAACGAAAATCCGGTTTTCATGCATTCCATATTATGGCTGACGAACGGGTGAATTTGCCGCCAGAATTTGCCGTGAGTTTTTTTTATTTGTGCAGTTTTTTTTCTTTTATATGCATTTCAATTTTATTTGTATATTGTTCTTTCTTATTTGTGAACATTTCCTTTTCTCGTTTGTATTTTTTTATTTTTTTCTGTACGTTTCGTTTGTTTGTATCATGAGAGAGTTATGGGCTTCCGTCAAAAATGGTTTTAACCAAAATTGTCATCTAATAATAATTTTTGATGACTCACTATATTGTAAAACATGTGATAAGAAATTGCTTAGAAAAGAAATACCTTGCCAGAGTGTTAGCAACAAACTCGAATTGTTCCATTTGCCAACACATTTTCAGAATGCAAACAAATTTTAACGTGTTATAATCTCCCAGTGTATATTATTCACAAAAGTTCGAATTATGCCTAAAGGTCAGTTTCCAAAAATAAGGGTGTACTGTTTGTAATATCCCTATTGAAACTGATTATGTTTGCAATACTTTTCCTAGGAAGATAATGATAGTGGTGTCGTCTTTATGAAATTGAAAAGAAAGTTATGCTATAATTCCCATGCTATTGCAGAATCAGTTAGGCCTGAATTGGTGCTGTCACTGTGTGCTGTCACTGTTGCAATACTTGAAGGTTGCTAGTCATCTATACAAACATGTTAATATACAAGATATCGATTCAGCCCAAGACAATTTTTTTTATGTAAATTATATCAACGATGATGAAAATAAAGACATTGATTTTAGTATAGAAAATAAGTCTGAGGATTATCCCACCAGCAAGTGGTGCAGATATGAAATTGATGATTTTGAAGGAGATGACCCCTTGAATGAACATTGATTAAACTGTGTAGAAACTACACTGATACCTAAATGCCCACATGTTGTAGCTGATGATGAAAACATTGTAATTGTTCCAGGCCAAGGAAAATCACCTGTAAATATTTTGAAAGATGAATTTGTTGAAGAACTTGCTTTCCCAGATTTACTTCCATCAGGCAAATTTGGCTACACTGCTACTCGAGAGATTCATTATCTCTTATCTCTTCATTAATCAACGGCTATTTGCCTCAGATGCTGATATATATTTTTTTGCACATTTTGTGTCTCAGCAAATTAATTTGCAAAACCAAATGAATGTTGCAATGCGCAAGGTATCAGGTCAGAATGTTCAGGAATGTTTACCGAAAGTTTTAAAGATACTGTTAGGTCTTTCGTGGTAAACAATGAAGCATATAGCTTTATGAACATTGTTCAAGGTTCTCCAACTACTGTCCTTTGATTTGGATGTTTTGTAACAAGCAAATAAACTCCTTGTTGATAAGATCACATCATAGAGTGCTAAGAGCTATGTTTCTGGATTTTTCAAGCCCCTATGAAGATCTCCTACTGCGGGGGAAAAACGACATCCATACACGTTCGAAACCTCAAGCTTATGCTTGAAGAAGTCTTAAAATTTTTAAAAAGTTTGCTCCTAGTTTTTTTAATTTCTATTCTTTTGTATTGTTTTGTGCAATTTTTTGTTGGAATGAATTAGTTAGTTGTAGCTATGTATTTTATGAATCCAACAGAAAATAAAGTATAAATAGAAAAAAAAAATAAAAATCTCCAACATAGTGGAAAAGTATGCTTTCTTATGTTTTAGCCATAGTTAAAAATTAATCATAGCAATCCTGTGGTGCTAGCTAGACACTTCCAATCTCGTGTAGAAAGTTTGAAAGGGTCAATTGGAAAGATTTTATATTATGTCATTAGGGTTGAATTTCAAACCAGAGGCTCTCCACATGTACACTATTTACTGTGGTGTGAAAAATGCCATCCTTATCTGTTGATACTATATAAGAATACACAGAGTTTTTTGACTCAGTTATCTCCGCAAATATACCAAGTGAACCATCAAAGCTTAGAGATCTCGTGCAGAGATACTCCATTTGGATATAGCCATTTTTTTATAAGAAAGACAATAATTGCCAAACCGCTTCCAGAAGATTTGGCCCATTCTGAGAAAAATGAAAATTCTTGAGAAATAGTGAGAAAATTCTTTTGAAGTGACAGTTTATATATTATCAAACTTGTAGGTATATCAAGCAGTATATTGACAATAAATTAAACCCACACAAAAGAATTTCTTGTATCCTGATAAGCCAAATCTTGAGAATGTTTTATCGATTGGTGAGGTACTTGCTTTCTTAGGTATTTCATTGGAAGAATATGAAACTGCCTTATCTATATCAACTGATCAAAATGACTTTCAATATCATTTGAAGCGAAGCATAGATTCATGGTTTGTGAACAACTATTTTGATGAAGGATTGCTTGCATGGGAAACCAATATTGATTTGTTTAATCACTATAAAGCTTATTTAGCTTAGCTTATCTATTACATGTGTGCGTATTTTTCAAAAAGTGAAAATTCCTGTTCAAATTCAAGAAGTATTGACTCTATGCAGTGAAACAGAGTGTATATCAACTAATACCTGAATTGTGGTTACGGAAAAGCTACTCTTATTTGAAAATACTAACTTGCCGAATGACCATTTTCGGATATTCAAAAGTGAAGAAGAACTTAGTGAACTGCTTGAAGATACTCCAGATGTGTTTTAAAAAAATATGCTTGACAGATATATAGATAGACCTATAGACTGCCCTTCCTAAAATGATACCTTTAATGTCATCTAAAGAATGTTTGAAATGTAGAAAAATTATAATGTTGCGTTATTATACACCTAACAAGCATAAATACCCAATATGAATATCATATTTTCATGTTATTCTATCCATTTAGGGATGAAGAAGGAGATCTCAAATCTAATGATACTTATGTTGATAAACTAGCAGAAAATTGCAAATTGTTAATAGGAATAAAGAGTTATTTGAACCAAATACTGAACTAGTAGATTTTGTATTAAGAACATAAAGGGACGACATGATTCTTAACCAAAATTCTCATGCACAGCTAGTTAACGACGTGTTAAACATTTATGAGGATGAAACAAACAATGACCAAGACGTTCCAAATGATTTGCCGCCAGCATCATTTCAATGAGTAAGGAAACAATGACGTATCTATTTAAAGAACTGAAACAAAGGTTAGTTTGTCTAAACCAAAAACGTGCGTGACAACTGTCAAAAGAACACAGTTTCCCTTAGTGTAATCATATGCTTGTACTGTGCATAAAGTTCAGGGTTAATCCCTCAATAAGATTGTTGTCATATTACAATTGAACAGACAAAAGAACTTTCATCCTGGCCATATGTATTTGGCATTCAGCCGTGCAACCTCCCTGAATAAATTGTTTCTAACAGGAAATTACTCGCCTGCTGCTAATCAAGCAGACGAAGAGTTCATGCATAATACCAATGACTGAGAAAAAGAGAAAATTTATTAAAAGCTAATGAATTGCTTGTAACGACAGAATTTAAAATCTGGTACTCGGTTTTGTTTCATTACAATAATTTGTACCTGAAACGATCTAAAGGATACTCAATAGCAGTTTATCGTATAAGCTTTGTTTCATAGGTTGTGTTCATCATCAATTAAGATCGTCTAAGTTGTGACTAATACTTTTTTTGCCAGCATGACAGTCAAAGTATTGAGATTTAATTATATTTCCAAATAATTAGTCGGAACATCGAATAAAGGTTTCCCTATAACTTTACCGCATAACTAATTTCCGACAAGAAATTGTAATTTTGAATTATGGCTGAAATCATCGTAAGTATCAGTAGCTCACGTATTCTTTCCTATTTGCAGTTTTAAAGTTCGAACCAAACTTCATTGGTGAACGCATACAAACGGGAGCTTTTCTTTCAATCCTGTAATTACTTTAATTAGGGTTATTAGGATTATTACTTTCAGAAACAGCTACCAATATGTGCTTGTTATTTTTACATAATTTTGTCACATTGTATTTTCGTTGCTGTAGCGTGTGTTTAGGGAATTTGGTAGAAATTATGAGAAAGCCGTATGGAATTAACATGGCTCGTTGAAAGCTTCCAGCTTGATATAAGTACAATGTGGGGATATTCATCAGACATCCAATGGGAAGCTAACGCATTCGTAACCTTAAACATTGATTCATCACGCAAACATATTCTGAACAATTTAACTACTAATATTCACAACAATAAAGAATTAACTCCAAATAGGTTGATTTTATGTTTACCAAAAAGATTCTGCAACGTTCCAAGACCACTTTCTGCAAAATTTGTTCTGTTTCTTGTATCGATTTTGATAAAAGTGCTAATGTCGGTATTGATATATTACATCCAGTAACACTTAAAGAAAGGATATATGATGTACACGGTGTCAGACTTTTCACCACTTGATCGGAACAATCACCGATAGTTAAGTATTTATGGGGAACAGTTCCTTTACTTTTTACTTCGTGAAAACTTTGTGATAATATCTGAGCACATTCATTAGGAATACTTTTGCAATCAAGTAAATCAAAATAACGGAGATAAGGTAGATATTCGATCAGTGCTTCTGGCAAGTAGAGATAGAGATAAAGACGTTGTAATTTAACGAAACCTTTATGATTGTTCTTTTTGTTATTTGTGACTGATGAAATAAACAGCTTTACATCAAAATTTGGGTGAATATACATGTGAGTGCACCTGAAAAGTAATGATTTTGCAAATTCCAACCATTAAAATCAATATCTAGCCAAATATCTGTCCATGTTCTGGTGAAAATAAACGAGAAACGTAACGCAACATTTGACAAGACTCTATTGTCACGACTTCAATCATTTCAAAACTATCGGCTAATAGAGATGGAACTTTCCGCCATGATTCACTAATAGATTCTAACAACGTCCACCAGGAGCCATCAATAACAAGACAGAACGGTTCAAAGGATTTCTCGAAAAACTTTTGCAACCAATAAAAGCAGCCATTCCACCTTAAACGATAATAGAATTTCGCTGCTTCATTATCAAGCCGATAGCTGAAAAGTTTAGCCAGCAGACAATCAATATGACGATCTAGAAGATGTTCCCATCTCGTTTCTTTCACAACTTCTTTGGCAAAAATATGCACCAAACAATCGCTTGAGTTTGGCTGAGACATGTTCGTATGTTATGCTATCAAAGTTGGCAAAGAGGGGAGACTCCTCTTTCAAATTCACGAAAATATTATAAATGTCGTTTGTGGGTATGGAAAATAAATACAAGCCACACAAAAACTCGGAGAATATCAAATGCTGAAACTGGTAACTGAAATCTCTTCTGTTTGAACCATACTTGACCAACATACCACACTTCCATACATCTGAGTCAACTTCTTTAAAAACAACTTGATTGTTTTTCAGAGAACAAAACGAAAGTTTTCCGAGTTTCATCATCAACTTGACGACCTTGTTATGAGAAGCGACTTGATAAAGATCCGCATTAGGCAATGCAAGGCCTTGTAGCAGTTCTGGATGATGAATAGACACATAACCAGATTTGCACTACTACTTGAAGTCAGGTGGGCGAAACCAATCTGCTGGTCATTTATGTAGCATAGAGTTTCCAAATACAAAGGAATTGTCGCCAATGATTTGACCTCTGGATTGCGCTCGATTTCTTCCATCATTTTATCCACCATTTCTTCTTTATCCAGTCGATCATTATAGTGTTTTTCAACGAATGATCTTTGATTTTCTGTTGTAAATCCCATCACGTCAACCATTTTACAAGTTCGGTGTTTGACATTTAACTGTAAATTTTGAATGGCGTTTGGTCTTCCTGTAATACAAACACGAAACTTTTCAGATGATTTCAAAAAGTTATTTTCCAACATGTCATAGATTTTAGTTACTTTTGAGCTTTCTAACTCGTCTAGACCATCAAACACAGAAAGAATATGTTTGCCAAATTCTTCCATATGATTTAAATTCATTTCTTGACGTAGATCTGAAAAATGATTAATGGCAAAATCTTCCAGCGTTCTTTCGTCTCTTTCCTCGATCTCTCTACATTTGATATAAAACAGCAATTTGATGTCGTTAAGCAGCTCTTGTTTAGTCCATTTCAAATTTAACATGTCGGCCAAAGTGCTCTTGCCTATCCCACCAATTCCCCGAACCACAACAAAATCATCACTATCGTCTTTCAAAATGTCCTCCATTTCAATCTTTTCACGTAAACTGAACTGGTTAGCGAGGTTAAGATGCAATCAGAACTTCTTGAGTTATCCGCCTTTCCAATATCGTTAATCATGTATAAGTTTGTTTTTTTTTTTTTGTATTTTTGGTTTTAAACAATAGATAAATTTTATCCGAAAGTATACACAAAGCCAAATAATTACAAAACGGAGTATATATAATTACAAATTCCAAGTTGGTGCATCACACTTTGAATTGAGTTCCATCTTAAAGAGTCAAATCCTTTGTCTTCGTTTCGTTGATCGATAATTCGATGTCAATTTCGCTGCTATGATTTGACTTGAAATATGGCGATCTGGAGCCCTGCAGGCACAAAACACATGCACGAATCAGGTGAAAATTAATTCGTAATCTGAGCCAATTCATAATCACGCTATAGCTTGCCTTTTATTTTTCGGCAATTTGCTCGGCAATTCGTTTGAATAAAACGCCACATTCTTTGCTCATGCCTCCGAAACAAGTGAACACCAATGGGGTGAATGAGGCTTGATTGACTGATGTAATACGTTTATTGTATGATCTTTTCTTTTCTTGCTCGTTGGCTCTGCAGATAGCGTGGTTTTCTAGTAGGACTTGGCAGTGGGATTGAAGACCCTTACGTCAAAGAAAGCCATCTGACCTTTAGCCCAAACTCTACATCCTGCTACATCCACACGAGCTTCTTTGGGTTTGATCGTACTAGCGGGAAGCGCTTCTCCCGTTAGAGGTGTCAAGGTGGGTTCTAAATGTACGTCGTGGTAACACTCAGATAGTAGTTCGGCAAAGAAATTTCGAAGTTCATTGTGTCGGATTACAATAAATCTGCATTTGGGACAAGAAAGTGTGTAATGTGAATGTTCTATATGTTTTATAACAAATAAGAATTTGATTTGTCTTCTGTCAACTTTTCAATGTCCACTTTGTTCCTTTGTCATGTTCTGTGTTATATGTAGGTAACACTCTATTGTCATTGTCAAGTTATGTTCCATTGTTTAAGTGTGAAGTCATTATGATTTTTATAATAGGTTTCATTGTCATGGTTCATTTACTTTCTTAATTAGTTATAGTAGTATCTCTGTGTCATAGTCTTGTTTCATATCAGTCAAGCTTATGTTGTGTGTATGCTGGTAAGCTCTTCTCTTCTTTGTGTATTCATTATTGTCAATTCTTGTTTATTTATGTATCAAGTTTATTATTGTCAACTATTGTAGTTTGAACTTCGTCAATACATGTTACAAACAACACATGACTTGCTTAAATCAGACCGTTGCGCGGTAAACCCACATTCAAACAGCAAGAAATTCAACAAAAGTCACTGTCCTACTTCATGAATAGAAGTTTGAGGATAAAAGGGCGTGTCAATTATCAAAAGTTTCACTCAACTGGGGAGATTTGTTTGGTGGAATCTGTATCAAGTCAAACGATTACTCAAACATCAACAAATTCAATCAAAATGGACATCATTCAGCAGCTCAAAGTAGATGAAGCCGTCCTTGTTGAGGATATCACTGACTTCATTGATGAGAATTCTGGGGTTGATGAAAGTGATGCAAATGCGTACATAATGCGTATGGAGGAGTTCAGAACAGCTCTGAGGAGCAAGAATTATCAATTACAACATCATCTTGGTGAAGAATATAATGATCAATACAAATCAAGGTATGACAATATGATGTCTCAAATCAAAGAATACATAAAGTCAATTAAAGATCGGAAATCAAAATCAAAGCTCCATGAAGTTGTTGCTCAAAGGGAAATGGTGAACTGTCACGAAAAGGTTATGGCATTTCAGATGACTGAAATAAAAGCTATGATTACGGAATTGGAGACCAGCTTCAGTAAAGATGTTACTCTTATAGCAGATAAAGAAATAATCAAATGGAATGAGCAGTTACCAACAGATTTAAAGACAATGTAGAAAGTTGGAGAGAAGTATCAAGAAGTATTAAAGATTCCAGTCACAAGTAATGATTTGAATAAGCAAGTGGATGAACTTGGAATACGGTATGAGAGTCTTACTTCTCTGAAGTCCATGTTTGTCTCATCCTTAAGATCAGAAGTGTCAAAAAGAGAATTAAGTAAACAAGAACTTTTGAATGAAAGTCGTCTGAATATTAAACTTTGCAAGTTCTCTGGATACGATTGTTCCCTCGACATTTATACATTTCAATCAGAATTTGAGAAGTTACACCTACGAACCACCCCGAAACGTGTTTTTACCAGATCTTGCTATTCATACAGATATTAGAAAGATGTATAACACAATCAAATTAGAACCGAAAGATTGGTGTTTTCAACGTTACATTTGGGAAGAAAATTTGGATCCGACCAAAATTCCTGAGGAAAAGATTATCAAGACCCTAATATATGGTGTAAAGCCAAGTGGAAATCAGGCTGAGCATGGTCTGAGACAGGTTGCCAAATTATCTGCCGAAGAATTTCCAGAAGTCAACGACATTATTCATAATGATGTTTACGTGGATGACTGCATCACTGGGGAATCATCTACGACACTTGCCAATCTCCGAGCAGATCAACTGGAAATTGTGATGAATAGAGGAGGATTTCATCTGAAAGGTGTATGTTTTTCAGGAAATGATCCACCAGATTTTCTAAGTAATGATGGTACCACCATTGTGATTGCAGGCATGAAATGGCATACAAAAGAAGACTTGCTTTCACTCAACGTATGTGATTTAAACTTCTCCAAGAAACGAAGAGGAAAGAAACGAGATGACGCAGTTAATATCATTCCGTCAAGATTAACAAGACGCCACTGCATATCCAGAGTCGCTGAAATATTTGATCTCACTGGTAAGGTCACTCCGATTACAGCATCCATGAAGTTAGACCTTCAAGAACTGGTTCATCGTAACTTGCAGTGGGATGATGTGATCCCAGATGATCTTCGTGCAATTTGGATATCAAACTTCGAAATGATAAATGAGATAAACAGTATTCAATATCGTCGAGCTATCGTTCCTGAAGATGCTGTTAGCCTTGAAATAGATACAATCGATACTGCAGACGCAAGCCAGTCACTTGCTTGTGTTGCTATTTATGCAAGAATTAAAAGAAGGAATGGAGAGTATTCATGTCAGTTAGTTCTATCAAGATCAAGAATCATCCCTTCTAACATGTCACAGCCGCGAGCAGAGTTATATGCAGCATTGCTGAACGCACATACTGGTGAGGTTGTACGACGCTCATTCAGTAAATGGCACAAATCATCGATAAAGTTAAGTGATAGTCAAGTTGCACTCCACTGGATAATCAACGAAGAGAGACCGTTGAAACAATGGGTCAGAAATAGAGTAATCGAAATTCGAAGGTTTACGAATCCTGAGCAATGGTTCTATGTGCATTCGAAAGATATGATAGCCGACCTTGGAACTCGTAGAGGTGCTAATGTTGCAGACGTCAATCAATCATCAATATGGGTTAATGGGTTTGATTGGATGAGACAAGATTTATCTAATTTCCCAATCGTCAGAATCACAGACCTAAAAGTCAGTGAGAAAGAGTTGCATGAAGTACGTAAAGAGATTCCTCTCAATAAAGTTGAAATCTTTACATCTATTATCAAAGAGGATTCTAAAAGCAGCATCAAGAAGAGATATGAATTATCCAAGTATCTTGTGGATCCAAACAAACACAGTTTCAGTAAAGTATGTAGAATCATGGGTTATGTTTTGAAGTTTATCAGATCTTTTAAGAAAAAGTCATCTATCGCTTCAAGCGCATCATTGAGTACCACACTCTCAGAAATCGACATTAAAGATGGTGAACGATATTTCTTCAAGAAATGTACACTTGAAATTCAACATTTTCTACCCAAAAAGAAATATGAAAGAATCTCGGAGATAAAAGATGGTACCCTTGTCTACACTGGCAGAATTTTACCGTCAGAAAATATATCTGTTGCAGGAAAATTCACAGCAGCTATGAAAGATCTAGCATCAACAACATTCTGTGTCCCGCTTGTCGATAAAGATTCACCGGTTGCTTTCAGCATAGTCAACGATGTGCACTGGAATGATCCTGTTGCCCGTCACTCTGGCATTGAGACAACATTGAGATATGTACTCAAAAGAGCTTTCATTATAGAAGGAAGATCAATTGTTAAGATGGTAAGAAAGTCATGTCAAAGATGCCGATATCTCATAAAGAAGACCATAGATGTAGCTATGGGTCCAGTTTCTCAATATAATCTTAAAGTCGCACCAGCATTTTACATCTCGCAAGTGGACTTATCTGGACCATATAAAGCTTATTCATCACATCAGAAACGCACCACCATCAAGATATGGCTTGTAGTCTTTTGCTGTTGCACTACATCAGCTACCTGTATAAAGATCATGGATGAGTACAGCACTCCTGCTTTTATCCAAGCTTTTGTCAGATTTGCATGTGACAATGGTTATCCAAAACGATTGCTTTGCGATGAGGGTAGCCAGTTGGTTAAGGCTTGTAAGGAAATGCAATTGTCCTTCAAAGATATTAACAATCAACTTCATGTTAATACAAATGTTCAGTTTAGCTTATGTCCTGTTGGAGGGCACAATATGCACGGTAAAGTAGAAAGACGAATCAAGCATGTAAATGAATCGTTGAAGAAAACTGTGTCAAACGAAAGATTATCCTTGCTCCAGTGGGAAACAGTGGTGGCTCAGATCGCTAATGCCATTAATGATATGCCACTTGCTTTGGGAAATGTTACGTCGGATTTCGAAATGATGGATCTACTCACTCCAAATCGATTGAAATATGGTAGAAACAATGATAGAAGTCCTGTTGGAAGTATGTTGATTGTTGAAAATCCACAGAAGATTCTGAGAGAAAATGAGCGTATATACGTCAGTTGGTTTGAAAATTGGTTACAAACACACGTTCCTAAAATGATGCATCAAAATAAATGGTTTAGTTCCGATGAAGAAGTGAAGAAAGGGGATGTCATACTTTTTCTCAAGCAAGACAGTTCGATTGCTAAAACGTATCAATATGGCATGATTGAAGCTGTTGAAATTAGTTCCGATGGTTTGATAAGAAAGGCGAAGATAAAATTTCGAAATCATAATGAAGAAAAATTTCGGTATACGAATCGATCCATTCGTTCGATAGTCATGATCAAGCCTGCTGACGAAATCGATATTACATCAGAACTTGGACGGATTGCGAATTTGGTGGACGAGCGAATTTAAGTAAATATAGTCGTTAAATGGACGAATTCGAAATCAACGATACACGATCAATGGATACGAATGCTTCTGAATATATAAACGTTAAGACAAACAAATTTTATTTCTCATGCTGGGGAATGTAATGTGAATGTTCTATATGTTTTATAACAAATAAGAATTTGATTTGTCTTCTGTCAACTTTTCAATGTCCACTTTGTTCCTTTGTCATGTTCTGTGTTATATGTAGGTAACACTCTATTGTCATTGTCAAGTTATGTTCCATTGTTTAAGTGTGAAGTCATTATGATTTTTATAATAGGTTTCATTGTCATGGTTCATTTACTTTCTTAATTAGTTATAGTAGTATCTCTGTGTCATAGTCTTGTTTCATATCAGTCAAGCTTATGTTGTGTGTATGCTGGTAAGCTCTTCTCTTCTTTGTGTATTCATTATTGTCAATTCTTGTTTATTTATGTATCAAGTTTATTATTGTCAACTATTGTAGTTTGAACTTCGTCAATACATGTTACAAACAACACATGACTTGCTTAAATCAGACCGTTGCGCGGTAAACCCACACCGATGCCTCACATGAAGATAACCTGCAAAAACATCCAGAATATGTAGGAAAAAGCTGCCAAGCGACCCAGTGACTTACCATGGTAATCCCTCAATAATCTGCAGAATCAATGCTGCCTGGTTTTTTTTTGAAAAAAGAGTGGCCTATAATTTTACTGACAGATATGTGTGCAGCCTGTTTGGAGAATGTAAAAAAGTTGGTAGAGTGTTTGAAGCTGTTTTGTTCAAACTGCAACAAATTATTTCAATCCTCTGAATGGAAAGAAAAATTTCATCACAAGGAATGAAGCTAGGGTGAAAAACCTAAGGCATAATTGTTCCAACTCCTTTCAAATAATGATACGACACACCACAGAGCAAGCAGAAGGGGTTTCCTTCCATGTTTTGCAAAAGAAATCAAATAGCAGTTCAGCTTTCTAGCAGATATTAGAACCACAGAATATTTACATACCTACAGAATATTTACAATATCAATATCAATATCAGAATAAATGCATAATAAACAGAAGATTAAAGACAATTTGTATTGATTAATTTTTTAGGATGTGAAAGTTTTCTTGTATTGAAAAAAGAAATTGTAAAAATGTAAAGGACAAAGGCATTTTGGGAAAACGCTCTTTTTTTCGTTTTTTGCAAAGGGGTTTAATTTGGCGGACAGGAAAATTATGTTAACTTTGGTGGGGATTTAATTTGGCGAATAGCGATTGTTTACAATATTGCCAGGTATTTAATTTGATCCTGGTCAAATTTTATACACTTTATACACCAACCAAAGCACATACTAAGTCATTTATAAGCAATAAAATGAATATGTTAATACTTTAAACAGAGAAAGCATATTGCATATATATAGATTACCATGTTATATACACATATTCTTTTTAATAAGAAACCAGTTTATATGAAACTAGAGGCTTCATCCTAGAAACTTTCAGTATTGGATTTTTTTATATATATCATCAAAAAAATTATAAGAATTTTGTAATTAAACAAATATCTTTCCATGAAATAATTTGAGTGTCAATTTCAAGGACATACGTAAGAATGCGTAAGAATTACGTGCATGTAAGAAATGAGGTTAAGAGCAAGTGTTAAGAGAAAATTAATGTCATCGGGTTTCATATTTTCAAGTTTAAAGAAACTTTTAGTAACTAAAGTCATGAAAAACTCAGAAGCTTTAGTTCTAACGTCTTTCACAAGGCTTTAATAATGAAAAAATACATGTAATTTAAATGTTTCCTTAACTAGATTCAAGGAACAAAAATGACAGATTATTAAGGCTAACACGTAAATCTTAAACACAGATTTAATGAATAAAATTCCTACAACGAATATTATGAAATTGAAATAAATATTCTTTTATTTCCTGTTACTCATTTTCCAAAACAAAAGGATTCGTCTAATCATGTTTGGCAATGTGTCAAATGCTCTGTGCTGAATGGGTTTGTTTATGGAGTTTGTCTTGCCACATATCTAAAACAATAATGAGAATAACTCACATATATATAAGTTAATGAAATTTTTTATAAGGACACTATTGTTGTTAATTTTGATATTTTCGATCAAAATTTCTTGCTAACACTGTCAAACCAAAAGTACAGAAGTTGGAGGACCATGTGGTGTGGAATTTGCAACATTGGAAAGGAGAATGTATGGAATGTGTGGTGAACAGGGTAGGGAATCAATTCACCCAGAAACAACATCCATCAACAATGTTTTTTTGTATGAAAGCAAACCTTTGAAGAGTTGGAAGCACACGTGTTGACATTTATTGGGTTGATCCCCCAAGACTTAAAATATAAAAAAACAACTGAAAACTAGATGGATGAAGTAGAAAACTTACTGGTGTGCACACTTTTGTCTTGATGACAGATTCATTTACTCTGTGTTAGGGACTCTGCAATTTTTTTGTCTGTAGGACATTCCAAAATCTTCCTGGTGTTTGAAGAGAAATAACTTTCAAAAGAAAAAATACAGGTCAATGCAGTTTTTGTAGTTTCTTCTCCTGTATGTGCTCTGCCCTTTTCCATTTTATTTGACACTGGGAAAAATTTAGATGTCGTTAAAATTCCAATTTGCCTCTAACCCCTTCAGGATTCCATCAATGTCACATATTTGAAGCATTTTCTACGTTTTCCCAACATTTCGTCCTAATGTAAACAAACATTAAAGAAGTTCCATGACCATGCTTTGGGATTGTTCACAAATGACGTCAACCATTTTTCCAAGATTTTTGACCCCCCCTCCCCCCTCTGTCAACCTCCGTCAACTTTGCGTTGCCCCCTCCCCCTCAGTTGACGTCATCGTTTGAGAAGACCCCCCCCCCCCCCCCCCTCCAAAACAAAACAACCTCCACCCCACTTGTCCTTTTGTATGTTAGTTTCTTACGCGTTTTTAATAAGACGTGATAATATTTGCAATGATCTTCGTGTAATTTTTCTCTGATCAAACTTTTACTTAATTAGAAAAATGAAGGTTTTGCAAAATTGTGTGGGTTGACGTCAACTAGTATCACATCCCCCCCCCCCCCCCCCTCCCCCGTCAACCAGCGTCAACTTTAGCATAACCCCCCCTCCCCCCCTAACAGTTGACGTCATTTGTGAACAGTCCCTTTACTATAAAAGCTTGGAAACGAATATTTTAGTAAAAATACGCATAAATTATGCCACGAATGTAGAAGCATTCTCTCCGCGCGCCCGGTAAAAATTTGCGCCACTTTAACCGCCATATTGGATTTTAACCAAATTTCACGGAAGTACCTTAGCGCGTCCGCAAACTTAAATGTCCGCCGTGAAACTAATACCATGGCCGCCTGGCTTAGTGGGATAGATTTTAGACAAGTGCGCACGCGTCGAAATTCGAATTATTGTTTACGTGATTTAAAAAACATTCTCCAGCCCGGTTAAGTGGGATGAGAAAAGCCATATAAACACTGGGTGAAGTTCATCTCATTCAAGTGAGTTAACCGGGTCAGCTCACCTCCATATGAACAGTCCCTAAAGATAAAAAAAGTTAGTACAGTCGAATTTCTGTAATTCGAACCTCCTCTGTAATTTGAACTTTCTGTAAATCAAACGTTTTTTTGGTCCCTTGGGAGTTCGAATTAGAGAGAGTTCACTGTACCTCAGTACGTCACCTATAAACTTGCTCTAGTACTACCACTAATGAGACAAAATAGTCAATTACTTTATTATTTCTTCAGATCATTTTTTGTTTCTGATTAAATCTTCTTCAACAGCATTGAGTATCAAATAACTGATTCAATCTCTGCAAGTTTAATGGTATATTATGGTTGCTCTACCACAAAAAAGAATTATTATAATATGATGTACCTCTTACCTCAATTTGCAATATTGATTAACCCAACTCAGGTGCTTGTAACTCTTTTGCAATGAATTTTCAGACATTCATGCTAGCCAAAAGTTTTCTCGCCATTAAACTTCTTTCCCAACGATGTATAGGTTAAGATATTTTGAAAAACTAATTTTTCACCAAAAATTGATGACGTCATCATTGGTGTTTCGAACGTCAATAACTTTTAATGACGTCATTTTCAGACCGTGGTTGCATTAAGAGTTTTGCTCAGAATTAAATTTCCTTTCCAACGATATATAAAACATGGCTTTTTTCGAAAAAAAATATTTCAACAAAAAAGTACTGAAGCCAGCAGTCACGTGGCTTTTTCAGATTGATCTGTCAATTTTTAAAGTAGAATTTGATTCTGTACAACTGTGCCAATTTTTATGCTTCAATCACCATTTGAAGTATCATGGTGTTATTTTAGCATTATTGGTCAATAATGCTAAAATAACACTATCTTGGCATACGCAGAAATATGCAACAATAACAAATTAATCTGAACTGATAACGGATAATGCTAATAAAAGTTCAACAAAACTCACACAATGTTATTCTCACGCTGAAGAGAAGCCGCCATTTTGACACGTAATTGAATTTTGTTGACACTCGTACATAAACAACAAACAACAAATACTAACGATCAGTTTCGGTCTTCTTCCACAAAAATGGGCAACAAATATTTGTATAAAAGTTAGCCAATACTTAGTGACATTTTTCGTCATCAAAGCAACAGGACTTTTTAGTTTGTGTAATCCTCCATTAAAGAATATCCTTCAGCTTCTGCCTATAGAGTACCACATTTATGCACGGCAAGGAATAGTTGAATCATCAACAACCCAACCGGAAAATTGAGATGTCCACATAGAAAACTGATATATAATTTGCCAATATCATACATGTACATAGCAGAAAGTTAAATCAAAAAGATTCATTTTCCTTTCAGTTCAACAATCAAAGGCAGAACAACAGACTAGTGCCGATGGTCTCATTATATCTTTTTTAGTTCTGTAGTGTACTTTCTTGCACAAAGTTGTATTCCACAAGGGTTACTATTATGATTATTTTCTTCGAAATCGTGGATGTGTTTCATAAAGTTTTTCCATTTGTATAATATGTTCTTTCTTTCACACAGCCAGTAGCACTTCCGTATCGATCATGACACTACAGAAGGAACTTGACCGGCAGAAAACTCTGGTAAGTAAGTTTCTTTTTCAAAATTGAATTTATGATTTTGTTACGAGCATGCTATAATTTGGTTAAAGCTAGTTTTGTGGATGAGATTTCTATCTCGACACTAAACACACTACTTCATTTTTACGTGTTTAAAAATTGAAACGAAATAATCACTTGACCATTTAGATCGCTGATCTAAACAAGCAGTTACAAGATCAAAAATATATCTTAAAGAACATCCAAGCTCAGGTATGGTTATTCTTGCATCCCAAAAACTTATTCACTCAACGCATCTACCATTTTAATGATATTGTGTGAATGTTTCTGCAATACCATAATACTCTATAGTGTGTTTCAAAATTTTGGCTTCAAAAATTTTCATTGGATTATTGAAGAAAATATCCAATTAATTTTTAGTCTTTCTCGTGATGTAAATTTCGTAGGAAATACGAAAGTAAAACAAAAAAAAAAAAAAAATAAGTTTGGAAAAATTCATTAATTTTTTAACGATCAATAAAGATGTTTAGGTAGCTTTATTTTTGAAACACACTGTATAACTTGGGAAGCTGTGATTAGCTAACACTGCAGTTATCATGACACTTTATGTTGCGAGTTATTATCACGAAGTTTTAAATGCTGTCAATACCTATTTTTCACGTAAACTTAGATAGTGCGACTAACAATTCCGATTTTGATACTATTTTAACATTTTCTTCTATCAAAACAAAATCATTTGCATTCGATACTAATCACTATTGACAAACATGGACCTTTAGTAATACAATCAAGGAATTTCGTCGAATTTCAACTAATGCTTCGTAACCGTGAAATGAAGTCAAAATTGATAACAACTAACGATGCTATTAACGACCATAACATCAAGAATAAATAAAGTTAACGTAAAACGTTTTTAAATTTGAGAAGTAAAATACAATTTGAACAGTGTGACGGCCAACTTGCTCAAAACATTTAAACTGTGCAAAATGCATCTTTGCAGAAGTTTCCCATATGTCTACTTATATTCGAAATACAAAATTGAATATGGACACCTTCCTGAGCCAAATGATGAAAATGTTAAAAGATGACATTATTAAAAAAAGTAAACAAGACAAATCTTCACAAACTTGAACAAGATGTTAAGATCGTGAAAAAGAGATTATGGAACCTGGTACGGATGATCTGGTTTATCTTTTATTTGGAAGAAGTAACATTTCATCAATTAAGTTTTGTTACCTTAGAACAATAAGACGACACACCGAACGCAGGGAATGGAAAACAAGATGAGTAATCTAAAATCCAACGTAACAGTTTTGGTAAGATAATGTTTTATCTAATTCAGAGGACTGAAATTTTTTAAACTTTTACGTTTTTAGGTAATTATATCAAATTTTAGTGACAAATGACGGTAATAATTAAATATTTATTTTATTTTTATTTATTTTATTTATAAAATCTTTTTACAGGATGTACGTTTCAGTTTATATACATATTTACAAATGTAAGTTAACTGCTTTCCAAACGAGTCCTGTCTTCAAGAAAATCAAAATAGAAATGTAGAATCAGAAATCAAAATTAGAATTTAAACATATAGTCAAATCAGAGAGAAAAAGTGATTAAAACAAAGCTTCAAAATTAGAAAGAACCTAGAACATTCAAGTGCACATATACAGATATAGTAGATAAAACTAAATTATCGATAAATAAAATATAGCCTAGATACAAATATAGCTTTCTTTATTAAAAACAATTAAATTAAAATTAAAATTAAAATCAAAATCTATAGTTTTTTAGTCTTTCAAAAAATAATTTTTCGTTTTCTTGAGTTCTTATTTGTCTAGGGAGTCCATTGTATGTTACAGCACCTTGATAGAAAAAACCATTTTGGGCCACTTTGGTTTTTACTTTTGGAAGTCTTATCGAATATTTATTACTTCTTGTTGACTTTGAATGAGACAGAATTTCAAAGTAGTTGAGCATTGGTGGTGGTAGCTGAGTTGTGATAGATCGTCTCACAATTTGGCAAGCATGACGCTTCATAGATGTCATTATTGGTGTCAACTTCACTTGTTGGTTGTTGTTTTCGGTGATTATATTGATAGCGCGTTCATGTATTCGATCTAGCTTCTCAAGTGATGTTCTAGCAAGATTTAAATTTACAGTTCCACAATATGTAAATACTGGCACGACAATGCTAGTGTAGATCATTTTGGCAGCTGCGACAGTCAAATTTGGACGCAATTTCGAAAGTAGACGAAGTCGAGAACTGCACTTCTTGTACATAGAGTTGAAGTGATCATTCAAAGACAGTGTAGAATCCAGGTGGACTCCCAAATATTTATATGTAAGAGTTTGGTTGATTTTCGTACCATTGATTTTAATTTCAAGTTTTCCAGCTTTCTTCAAACGGGGTGGAGTTCCAAAGATCATGGATTCTGTTTTACCCTTTTTCAAGTTTAGAGATAGATCGTTGTCGGTCAGCCAGTTGTTAACTCTCAGAATGTCTTCATTTAATTTTTCTTGAATGCACTCTGAGTTCTTTCCTTCGACATAAATCACAGTGTCGTCGGCATATTTGATGATATTGCAATGGTGTAAGCAGGTGTCTACATCGTCTAGGTGGATTAAAAACAATGTGGGTCCAAGAATTGATCCTTGTGGGACACCTCTGAGGACTGAGAATTCTTGGGATAGATAGCCGTCATAAAATACATACTGTTTCCGATGAAAAAGATAGTTTTCAAACCAAATAAGTTCAGTTCCTGTTATTCCATATGATGGTAATTTCGACAGTAGGTAGGAATGACTTACTGTATCGAAAGCTTTGCTCAGATCCAGGTAAGTAACTCCAGTTAGCAGACCATTGTCCATATTTTTTCTAATATTGTCAAGTAGAAGATTGCAAGCTAGTTCTGTTGATCTATGTGGACGAAAACCAAATTGACTGCTCTTTAACAAAAAATGTTTTTCAAGGTAACTTGACAATTGACGATGGACGATTTGTTCAAGTATCTTGGATAAGCATGGCAATACGGAGATTGGACGGTAATTATTAAATTCCGATTTAGAATCTGATTTATACAGTGGAGTGATCTTCGATATCTTCCAAAGTTCAGGAATTGTACCTGACGATAAAGATTTGTTAATAATGAAAGCCAAAGGTCTAGATATTGCATTAGCCGAATCCTTTATTAAATTTGGAGGTAGTTCATCAATCCCGCAAGCTTTCTTACGTTGGAGTTTTCTCAAACACTTGCTTATCTCAAATGGTGTGATGGAGCGGAAAGAAAACTTTTGAGTTGTTCGTTCCTCCTTTCGAGAACGCAAGATTACAATCCACTAACACTTAGCGGTTACGATCAAATATATCAGAAATTAAAAACAATATTGTAAAACCTTTTAGGATAAAAGGCTTGAAGCCCAACTCGGTGCTACAAATAAAAAACTTAATAATCTAAATGCAAGTGTCAATAGTGTGACTGGCCAACTTGCTCAAGACATTAAAGTTTTGGAAAACTCCACTGGGCAGAAGTTTTCCAATATTATGCGAAATACAAACCTGAATATGAAGACCTCGCTAAACCAAAGCATGAAAATGCTAAAAGAAGATATAAATGAAAAAGTAGAAAGTCGAATGTCACAAAACTTGCACAAGATGAAAAGTTTTATCAATCAACATTTTATTCCCTGAGAATAACGCAATGACACATCAAATTCTTCGGATGCAAAAAAATTATGAGTAATCTCACATCCAACGTCACAGTTCAAATATGAACATGGTGTATTACTAAGATTTCTAATAAATATTGAACGACCTTTTAACCAGCGATCTTGATAATACCCTATAACCCGGTTTTTTAAAAGCGGATTTTAATGTTGAATCAGTTTTTTCTTTCAAAAAGTGGTCCAGATTTAAGGCCATGGGCTAAAAAAAATAAGTACCAAAAATTCTCTAATTTGGATAAGAAAGGAAAATATGAACCAAAATATGGGAAATACATCATCAAATAAATACGAGAGAAGTATGATGGTACTTTTTCATTTGCAAATAGTTTACACGACTTTAATATCATTTTGGCAAGCGGTGGAAATGTCACAGTAGTAATGGTAGCTGCCGAGAAAATACAAGAAGAAATGGATTGGAAGTCCCTGGACTATACAAAGTAAAGGACCCATATGTGTCCAAAGAACCCATGTAAATTTGACTGATTTGTTTTTTAAAAAAAATGATGCACCTGAGATGATTTTGTTATTTCTGGAATGCTGAAAATGAGAGAGATAATAGGTTAGGTAACGAGATGAGTGTCTTATCGCTGTTGTATTTCTAACTTCATTTCTTGAATATATTTTTCTAAAGCCAGGAGAATTTTACTTACTTACATCTTACTTACTTTCAGGCACAGCAAGGAATCATCTTCAATGCTTTCACTCGTAACTTGCGTCGAAATATTACACAGCTTACAAACAAAGTATGTTGTTGTTGTTGTTATTGTTGTTGTTTTTATTATTGCTGCTGTTACAACCATAATAGCGTTCAAACGTCTTTATTTTTTAGATTGCAAATATTAACTTGGTAACGGGACCACGTGGGCCACGCGGTTATAACGGGTCCACCAGTTCCTGTGTATTCATGAGTGGTGGAACTACGGGAGCTTACAATATTTTCACAGCGACACCTATTGGTGTAAGTGTTAAATCGAGGAATTGAATTCTTTTTGACGTTTTTTCAAAACTTTACATTTTCGTTGTTTTTATGTTTTTTCGAATTTTTCATCTGAATTTAAGAATTTCTTTCTTTTACATTTTTTAGTCAGCTAAGAATATCATAGGCGCATCATGTAGTTCCAATGCCACTGCTGAATTTTACGAAGACAATTCTCACCACAGATACTACTGTAGATGTCGCCATACCTTCGGTGATGGTGTGATAATCTCATGTTATATTAACTATTGGTTGTGCAAATGACTGAAAAGTATGTAAGACAAAGAAGGGCGTTAGATTGTAATATTATATAAAATGATTCCTTATCATTTCCTTTTCCGAGTAAATAAAGTTTTTTCTTAATGAATTTCTTTAAGGGAAAGAAAATTATGAACAATTACGAACGATTTGAGAAGATGGCTTCAATTTGGATTGATCGATCAATAGAAAAAAGAACTTCATAATTTTGAATAATTAATAAACTTTGGAACCAAAATGTCAAAAAGAAAGCATTTGTTTTTGCCAGTAGAGAGTATTATTTTCACATGAAGTCTTTGTATAACAATTTTTTCTCTAGGAAGCTGTTTATATGGAAGCCGAGCCGTCCCGTTTGCAGGGCTATCCCTTTAGCCGAGCTCTCGCCTTCATGGTAATTTAAAAGGAATTAAGAATTTTGTTTATATGGAGATCTTGGCTATTTTACCCAAGATCCCGGCAAGAGGGCTGAAAAAAATCCCATGTAAACAGTTACAGGCGAGCCAGCACGGCAAACGGGCTAGCCTCGTTTGCAAAGACACAGATTTTCATTGGCTTAAAATTCGCTTATCTTTCTTTCTGACGCTTAATTTTTCCTGCATGATTTGCTTAAAAAAGCTAGTGGACCGCGTCCAGTCTTTTCCTTGAGCAATACAAACTTGACAACAGATAGTGATATATATCGATGTCAGCGTTCTGGTGCAATATTCTCTGTTTACACGACATCGATCAATTAAACTTTCAATAACTCAAACTTTCGATAACCGAATTTTCAAACATCAGATAACTCCGGTTTGCGGTGATCTTCTCTTGCAGAAAATGTTTCCCTAAAACTTAATCACTTCAGCATCATTAATAAATTATTATGACTAGCTAGTATTCACAACAATTGCCCAGAAATGACAGCAAGTGAATCAAGAAAAGGAATAAATGCTAAAACTCACTTTTAGGAACATTCTAATAACTTCTAAAAGAACCAAATATAGAGTTAAAGAGTTATAATCATTTCAAATATTTTCTCAAAATTAATGGTATCTTTGTTTTCTTTCCCTGGTGAGTATTAAATGTTATCCCCCATTAAGTTTACATCAAATCTTGGTTTGAAATGATGGATTTTAATTTTAAATTTCACGTAATATCAAAAAATAATAATGCTATCAAGTGTTTCCATAGAATACAGAATACAGACACCACTACAATCATTCGCTTCAGTCCTTTGCTCCACGACTGATTTAAAGCGTCCAGTTATCTCGCATTAAATGACCGAAGAGTAAAGTAAACACAGTGACGACTCATTTGTCTTGAAAAATTCAAAGGACACATGAACGCTTTTATCAGTGTTATGATGTACTACAAGCAGGATTAAAAACATATGAACTAATCTAGCAAAGTACCAAATCATTTCTCATTTTAACGAATTATGGTTATTTATTTAATTCGTTCTTTTCTATCAAAGACATGACAACGCATATGATGTAGTTATGCTGGAAGCACTTCACCATGCTTTAACATGAAAAACGACAATCTCTGACAAAACAACTAACCACAACATCACATGAATATCAATCGTTAATTACGTAGATTATGTTGTAGGCTGAGGATGTTTTGTCCCAATTATTGCTACAGAAAACAGGATTCCTTTAACATCTTGATTGTTTTAGTTCGGTGTCTCTCGCTTTTTTAAATTTATATTTTGGAGATGTAGAAAAAACAATTTAATCAAGGAAAGGTGCTTTTTAATGCTTTCAATGTCAATGTGTCGAAATACTTTACACGAAAAAAGGAAATGTGAAGTTCTTTTAAAGATAGTAACGAACATGGAAAAAATATATTTACCTATACTTCTAATGAAATCAAACCTTCCGTGTAGCGCTTATGTTTCCAAAAGGAATTTACAACGTATGCGATTTTGATCTTGTTAATTGCGTACGCAGAATGTGACGAGAAATAACTTTACATCCATGACTGAATATCTGAGCGGTATTATTTGCTATGACCATGCACCTTTCATTTGAATGTTATCATATCATCTCAAACTCCGTATACAAGTTAAATACCCAAAACTGTCCTGGCCTGCACTCTTCCTAATGCCAAGCCTTTCTTTAATTTTTTTTCTCTGTTTAAACTTTTCGCAAACAATCTCGTGTATTTACAGCCAAGTCGAGAAATCAATTCCTTATAAGTAAAACTTTATGACCATTTCACGAAATCTGCAATGAAATTCTTCCCGACAGTTCATGAAAATTTGCCGGAACACCCCAGAAGTCCATCTTCTGAAATTCTTTCCGTAGATCTACTGGAAATTTACTATAGTGATTTTCTAAGAAGCTCTTTAAAAGCCACAGTTTATTATGTAACTGACAGTCAATAAACACGTTAAGTGCACGCAAGACTCAGTTAAGGCAGAAGCAAACAAGAGATCAGATGATACGGATACATCTACAATCAACTATCACAACTTCAAAAACTCTCTGGAGAAGAGCAGTAACTGGAAATACTCACAAGACCTACAGTTTGCGAATCCTCTATTTCAAAAATTGAAGAACGCCTTTGATAAATAAGAAGATCTAACAAGATCAGATCGTCATCCTTGCGATGGCGAAATATACAACAAACTCGTACAAGCATTATACTGAACTACACCAATACTCTCAAGAAACAACGGTAAATCGAAGTGGGAATGGGTAACAAGAATTATGAGCGAAAGAATAAAAACGAAAGACCAGATACGTGTGATAGTATGTCGTCGACACTCTGATTCAACAGCCGATTGCTAGAGGACACTTGCCAAACAAAGAAATGGAAATGTTTGAAACTCCTCCACGTGATGCATTAAATACAGCAATCAATGGAACAGATAAGAATGAAGACATGAAAAGCGATCCTTTCGCCGCTACTGGACCATGCGCACCCCACAAAGTGCACAAACCAGCAGTGATCTCGCAAGAGACTTCTTATCAAAATCATGCCAGCGCAGATACCAGCACCTATACTTGTAAAATACACATTTCCTGTGTTCATTTGATGTTTACCATATTGGTTGTTGTCCTAGCCATAATCATTATGGTTCTGACATTGTTGATTGTTTTTCGTGTGGATAATTCAAAAACCTGCAATGAAGGCGATATTGGTAATGGTAAGTGATTATCAACAATTGATGTTGTTGTTCTTTTATCGCTGGTGTAAATAAACACTTAGATTGCATGTTGGTATCGTTGGTGCAGGAATGCAATGCACATGCAATGCTCTGATAAGTTTATGTTGGGCAAAATTCAAAAAGATTTGCTTCTGGAAAAGGGATGACTTAGATTTTATAATGGTCATTGGGAATGCTTTATATAGGCATCTTAATTTATGTTGTTACCTGTTGAAACATTCCAACCCCTTCGGTTCAAAATCCGGGACAATTTTTCTTAATAAACTCCTAAACGATGTGAAAATCGGAGAAATTTTCGGAGACAATTGTGTTTTATTTTTCAGTGGACACCCTTTATACTTCGATGCCTGTTATATGCAAACAAATACATAGATGCTAGGTAGATTAACTAGAACATTTAGCCAATAATCACTAGAAATTCTCAAAGTTTCTCAAAATTTGTACCTAAATAATGCCCGTTTGATAAAATTCAACATTATATTCTTTGAAACAATTGTTTAGAAGACTGTTCACAAACTTTCTGTACATTCTGATAATTCATCTCACGCCAATACAAAAAATATTTAGAGATATAATTACGATTTAAAATTTAAAATAGATATACGCCATTTTCTTTGACGATACGTCATTATAGCGTCTTAAACAAGAGCAGTGGACATACAGTGACCTGTAGTAGAATGTAATGACCCCTAAGAATATTTTAACATCACGTGGTTTTCACTTATGACCTAAGACTAACCCTAACATAAGCGTAACATGAGGTCACAAGCGTAAACCACAGGAGATATTCTGAGGGGTCATTATATTATGCTACAGATAAAAGAACCTGGATATCCAATACTTAGTGTTTAGATTGTTATTAGATGAACGGGACAGCGACATTTTTCGTCAACAAAACAACAGGATTCTTTTGTCTCGTGTAAGTCCTCCGTAAAAGAATATCTTTCAGCTTCCGCCTATATAATATCACATCTATACACGGCAAGGAATAGTTGAATCATCAACAGCCCAATCGGAAAATTGAGATGTCCACATAGAAGACTGATGTATAATTTACCAACATCATACATGTACATAGCGAAAAGTTAATCAAAACGATTTGTTTTCCTTTCAGTTCAACAACCAAAGGCAGAAAAACAGACTAGTGCCGATGGTCTCATTATATCTATTTTAGTTCTGTAGTGTAGCTGCTTTCTTGCACAAAGTTGTATTCCACAAGGGTTACTATTATGATTATTTTCTTCGAAATCGTGGATGTGTTTCATAAAGTTTTTCCATTTGTATAATATGTTCTATCTTTCGCACAGCCAGTAGCGCTTTCGTATCGGTCATGACACTACAGAAGGAATTGGACCGACAGAAAGCCCTGGTAAGTAAGATTCTTCTTCAAAATTCAATTTGTGGTCCTGCTACGAGTACGCTATAATTCGGTTAAAACTAGTTTTGTGGATGAGATTTCTACCTCAACACTGAACACGCCTCTTCGTTTTTACATGAGTGTTTAAAAATTTAAACAAACTAATGACTTGACCATTTAGATCGCTGATCTAAACAAGCAGTTACAAGATCAAAAAGATTTCTTAAAGAACATCCAAGCTCAGGTATGGTCGCAAGAAATGTTATTCTTGATTTCCATCAATTTATTCACTCAACGCAACATATTCTACCATTTTAATGATATTGTGTGAATGTTTCTTCAATACCATAACACTCAACAGTGTGTTTCAAAATTTTGGCTTCAAAAATTTTCATCGCAATTTTGAAGAAAATGTCCAATTAATTTTTATAAATTTTATATCGATGGAATCCTTATTTTTTGGTCTTTCTCGTGATGTAATTTTTGTGGGAAATAAATAAGTAAAAGAAAAAAAAAATTCAAAAATAACTTTGGAAAAACTCATTAATTTTGTAACGATCAATCCAGATGTTTGGGTAGCTTTAATTTTGAAACACACTGTATAACTTAGGAAGCAGTGATTAGCTAACACTGAAGTTATCACGACACTTTATGTTGCGAGTTATTATCACGAAGTTTTAAATGCTGTCAATACCTATTTTTCATGTAAACTTAGATAGTGCGACTAACAATTTCATTATTGATAATATTTTGACATTTTCTTCTATCAAAACAAAATCATTTGCATTCGATTTTAATCACTATTGACAAACATGGACCTGTAGTGATACAATCAAAGGATTTCGTCGAATTTCAACTGACGCTGCGTAACTGTTGAATGAAATCAAAATTGATAACAGCTAACGATGCCATTAACGACCATATACATCGAGAATAAATAAAGTTAGCGTAAAACTTTTTAAACTTGAGATGTAAAATACAATTTTAACAGTGTGACAGGCCAACTTGCTCAAGACATTTAAACTGTGCAAAATGCATCTTTGTAGAAGTTTAATGATGTCTATTTATATTCGAAATACAAAATTAAATATGGTCACCTCGCTGAGCCAAATTATGAAAATTTTAAAAGATAACATTATTGAAAAAGTAAACAATACAAATTTTCACAAACCTTGAACAAGATGTTAAGATCGTCAAGAAGAGCTTGTCGAACCTTGTGCGCATGATCTGGTTCATTTTTTACTTGGAAGGAGTAACATTTTATCAATCAAGTTTTGTTACCTTAGAACAATACGATGACATACCGAATGCTATGGATGGAAAACAAGATGAGTAATCTCAAATCCAACATAATAGTTTTGGTAAGATAATGTTTTATCTAATTCAGAGGACTGAAATGTTTGACAAATGAAGGTAATAAATATTGGGAATAAGGTTTTCTCCTTCCTCCTTTAGAGAACGCAATATTACAATCCACTAACACTTAACGATTACGATCAAATATATCAGAAATTAAAAACAATACTGTAAAAATTTTTAGGGTAAAAGGCTTGACGCCCAACTCGGTGCTACAAATAAAAAACTTAAAAATCTAAATGCAAGTGTAAATAGTGTGACTGGCCAACTTTCTCAAGACATTAAAGTTTTGGAAAATTCCGCTCGACAGAAGTTTTCCAATATTTCCAAGTACATGCGAAATACAAACCTGAATACGAAAATCTCGCTGAACCAAAGCATGATAATGTTAAAAGAAGATATAAATGAAAAAGTAAGCAAGTCGAATTTCACAAAACTTGCACAAGATGTTGAAATCGTAAAGGATAGCTTGACAAACGTGGTACGTAAATATTCGTTTATTTTGTGATTTCGAAATATTTTATCAGTCAACATTTTATTACAATGCGATGACACATCAAATGCTACGGATGCAAAAAAAATATGAGTAATCTTGCATCCAACGTCATATTTCTGGTGAGTTGATTTTTTATGAAATATGAACATGGCGTATTACTATGATTTCTGATAAATATTGAACGACTATTTAACCAGCGATCTCGATAATACATAACGAGATAAGTGTCTTATCGCTGCTGTATTTCTAACTTCATTTCCTGGACATGTTTTTCAAAAGCTAAAGAAATTTTACTTACATCTTATTTTTTCGAACTTTCAGGGACAGCAAGGAATCATCTTCAATGATTTCACTGACAACTTGCGTCGAAATATCACACAGCTAACAAACAAAGTATGTCGTTGTTGTTGTTGTTCTTGTTGCTGTAAGAATGATAATGTTCACTTGTAAGTTGAAAATGACTTACCACTGCCGCTTGAGATAATACCGCTAAATCATTTCTTCCGAAACATTCAGCATCGCGATTTTGCGCATGCTCAGTGTCGTATCTTTAGTTTGCATTATTCCAAAACTTTTGCAGAAAATTGGAATAGAATTACTAATACTCAGAATTTAAGTGGTTTTTTTCCATCAAATTCCCTTCGTTTTTTTGCTTTTCTTTAGATCGCCAATATAAGCTTGGTTGCGGGACCACGTGGGCCATGCAGTTATAACGGGTCCCTACACTCCTGCGTATTTAAACGAAGTGGGTCCACGAATAATCGTAATATAAATTCATACACACCTATGAGTGTGAGTGACAACTCTTGACTTCTTTTTGACTTTTTTCAAAGCTTGATATTCGTTGTTTTTATATTTTTTATTTTCCTTCTGAATGTAACAACCTGTACATTTTTAGTCAGCTAAAAATATCATAGGCGCATCATGTAGTTCGAACGCCACTGCTGAATTACACGAAGAGAATCTTTACCAACGATACTATTGTAGATGTCGCCATACTTTCAGTGATGACGTGAAAATCACTTGCTATATCAACTATTGGTTGTGCAAATGATTCCAAATTATGTAAGTAAGACAAAAAAAGTGGTAAGATTGTAACATTTTATTAAATGATGTCATTGCTTATCATTTCTTTTTCCGAGTAAATAAAGTTTTTTACTAATGATTTTCTTATAGGGAAAGAAAATTATGAACAATTACGAACGACTGGAGAAGGCGACTTCAATATGGATTGGTCGATCAATACAAAAAAGTGATTCATAATTTTGAATAGTTAACAGACTTTGGAATCAAAATGTAAAAGAGAACGCTTTGTTTTTGTCAGTAGAGCATTATTTTCACATGAAGCCTTTGATGACGATGTCAGCGTTCTGGTACAATAGTGATGTCCCATTCAAAAATAATGAAAAAAATGAATTAGTATTTCCAACAAGTAAACAAGTAGCAGAGTTAAAAGGATTTTATGCAGTAACTCACTTTTTGCCCCCGCAGCGAGATAGGCGAATGTCAGTTTCCAATTTTGTTCTTCATCCTCATCCTCATCATCTTCATCCTCCAACTTTCGTGTTGACGTTACGCGGTGGAATACAATTATTAGCTGACTTTGCTTTTTTCTCGTTTCAAAGCATGGTACTGTAAGTGGAAGACAGAATGTTTTTTCGTATCTCTCTCCTGATTTATTATTATATTATATTATGTTATTTAAAAAGTTCGTATGCTAAAATTAACAAGAGGCCAAGAGGCCTGAAGGTCAGCGCTTTGGCCAAAGTTGAAAAATGGAAAAACCACGTTTTTGTTCCAGGAAGGTCAAAATAGGAATTCATGAGCGATAACTGTAATAATGAAGTAATAGTAGGAATAAGACATTCAATGATAAAACCAAACAGGTCTGGTCTCAAAATTGTGTCCAAATTGTGCAACAAAACTTAATTCAATAAAATGTTTATCCAGAAATTAAAGATACAAACACTTATCAATTGATTTTCATCTATGCTATCTAAGGACATTACAAATGAAACAAATACGATTGTCTTTGAAGTGAATTGAATAAAATCGGATGGCGAATAAATGCAGGATTGCATTAAAATCAAAAGAAGTTACCAATTCCTTAAAAAAGCTTAAGGGGATTTTTTTTGTGTGCATTAGTTTTTGCGACTTTTGCCCAAATTCGCAAAAATAAATCCACGCAAAACATCAAGACATATGAGCGATTGGCAAAAAATAATCCAGGCAAAATTTGATGATTTTATTTGCTCAATTTTTGACTCAGTGTCTATTAACACTTATCAAGCACCCATTGGATTTGCAATGTGGCAGGCATGGAAATGGTGATTTTCGCTGCTACCTCTAAGCTTAATTATAAAATACACACATTGCACTTTGTGCACATTCGCAAAATCAAATCTAAACATTTTCCTTGAGAAGCTCAGACTCGGAAAAATTAATCCATGCAAAACGTTTTCAAACCTTGGTTTGCAAAGTTAGTCCAAGCAAAAAAATCCCCTTAAGGTACTTCGCAAAATTTCACGTAGACCTTTATTCTAATGATTACAATGAGTTCAAAAGCAAGCTTCTCACACACACTACAAAGATGAATTCTGCAAAGGAATGACTAAAAATAACTGATAATGTTAAAAACTACCATGAGCTTGTATGAGTGGTAATGCACCATTCATACATTTTTGCCTTTCTTCACTGAAAATAAAAAAAGGCATGCAATAGAACTGCCGATTATTTAAGATTAAGAAAACAAAAGAAACTGCTGGTCATGCAGAGACACACATTTACGATACAAAAAATATAAGTGATAAGAAAAATGACAAGACTATAAATAAGTGAAGAGACTCATAATGACTCCACATAGGTAATTTGTTCATTTGTTCAATGTTGATATTGAAAAGACAACGTTCATGTCGAACGTGATGATGTAGAGTTTACAAACGCATTATATTTTGTTCTTTTGCCTGATGATTACTACATTACTACATTACAACAAACACAGAATAGGTATCATTGTTAGAGTCATTTTGGATTAGTGCACTACGCACTTTCACCACAGGTAACTAAATGCTTTATAAACTTCAAAATAATGTCTATTAATTTTTGTGGATGACTGGATAATATAGATTTCTACATACACATTTTATTTTTGTGTGCATAAATTTTTATTTTAGACAGGATAATGTGATATTGAAAACTTGCCTATATTGATGGACACATTTGTATGAATACATAAAAAATAACATATACATATCCGATGTAATATCAGAGGTCCTTTTTGGAGGCAGCAGAGCTCTCTCTATCTCCAGGTCTGACCAATATATAGCACAAAACTGAACAGTATAATAATAACAGGTTCAATTATAATATACGGTGATAAATTATCTGAAAAATCTGAATTAAGCCACGATTAACAAATAGCCTCTATTCTACCAAGTGCTATCAGCTTTTAATGAGGACTCCAGGCTAGCACTGTGGACATGGGACGGACAAACGCTAATGAAAGATCAGCTGCTTAACGCGCTGACCAATTAAACATTTTTTATATTACTTTTGTGTTGTTTTAGTGAAGTGAACAACAAGGATTTTGAAGCACAGCTTGAAATCTGAAATTTTGCCAACCATACATTTTATGTTCGTATATGTTTTGGCTCTAAATCTTTCATTCAATAAATTTTATTCAATTCACTGATTTTTGGTGAATCTTGCAATTTTTATTGCATTTCTGTGTATGCAAGAAATATTGCAAATTCTTGTTTTTCTTCTTTAACTGTCCTCTACAAGTGATCATGATCAATAAAACCTTTTTATATTTTTTTCTTGCTATTTCATGTAAACGTTGGCTATTTTTTGTTTTGAATTAAAGTTTGAAACGCAAATTTCTAATGGATTTTTCGCTTTAATTTTTTTTTGAAAAACTTTTTTTTTTCTTTTGGCTCTTGCATAATTTCTTTAAAAAATCTTACTTTGATTATAAAATACATATCCATGTTTCACACATTTCTTTTGTTTGTCGCAAATACTTTCTGATATTACTTGTTAAGCCCCATTTACACTTTTTGAAAGGTATATTAGCATCAGTGTGACATAGGCCTAAGAGATAACAAAAAGTTTTGCTTGTTTTTGCTTCCATTGTATAGGCTTGCAATGTATAGCTTGCTGTGTGTACAAATTGGAATGCTTGAGCGCGGGGGCATATTTAGCTAAAGCTACATGCTAGTAGTAACATTTTAATAATTTCTACAGAACTTGTAAAGAACCAATGATGTATTTTAATGAAGTTGTAATTATTTCAAATATATTCTTAAAATTTAATCGTATTTTTATTTACTTTCCCTACCATGTTTAAATGTTTTCACACTAAGTTTTCATCATTACGTTTATATGACATCAGTTGTTTGAAAAAATTAGTTTAGTTCTCACCTGATTTCTGATTGATAACACATCACATAACTTCTAGGTTAATAATTTCACATACATCAAAGAACAATACAAGGGAGAACCTGGTGATAAAGGATTACCGGGTGAAATGGGGAAAACCGGTCCACCTGGCTTGGATGCTACTACTGGAAATATGAGCACATGCACGGTTGATGAGCTTCGCTCAAGTGAAACTGTTTCCAGTAATCATCGAACTTATAAGATTATCAAGGACAGAACTATCCAAAAGGTTTGTTTTTTTCACTGGAAAACTCCTTGTTAAAATTCAACCTGTGCATTTTTTCAACTGAAATTCTGTATCTGTGTACCTTTTTAAATTTGTTCACGTGATTTTCGAATGCAAACCAGGTGTTGAAATTTGTCACGTGATCGGAAGTGCTAGATTCAAACAACGCTGATGAAACTTTCAGAGTTTTGAATTATCGAGAGCTTTTATTATATATACGCGGACTTGATGTTTTCTTTTACTTAGGATGAAGCTGTCATTGGTGCCGAATGCTCTTCATCTAATGCTTATTTTCGAACACTTACAAAAAACGCCATGAAGTGTTCTTGTACCTGCGAAGGAGTGGCTGATACAGAAACACAAATGGATTGTACGATGCATTTATTTTACTGCGAGATTCCATGAGTGAAAGGAATAGATTTGTGTCTTTTTCAACTCAATGTAATCGTTTTGTACAGAACGAAATGTAATAGTAACGGATTACTCAATTTTGATGAGATTTGAGGCTATTTTGTATTGGACAAGCTTGATGACGTACATGAATATGTATTTATTGAGATCAAGAGAAGGATCCAAGAGGAACCATATCCATAAGTTAGGAGGAAGTTTGAGTACTGTTGTTTGAGAGAATATTCTTTGTTAAATCACGTCAACTAGTCATTAGACACTTCAATCTGTTTTAGCAAGATTTTCAGAGGAATGAACTGGGAATCATATCCATGAAAAAATAAGAATGAAGATTTAAACTTACTTAAAAATAATGAACTGGTATAAATAGAGCAGAGTGTGGTAATTTCAAAAGTAAGGCATCCCTTATCACAACAACATGAAGGAGTCTGGACCGTGCAGTTGGTTGATATCAAAATGGCTTATTAATGATTGGCTTTCTGGCAGTTCTCTCAGGACCTTTAAACAGTTCATTATGTCCAATATGACATTAATCATCCCAGTTAATCGTGAGGGAGTATTCTCATGTAATTGGCCATTCTCATAGTTCAGTTATCTCCCGAATACATAATACAACTGCCACATCGCAATGCTATAATTACTTTATTTAAGGTTACTTTAAGCAATGTTTTGAGTAGCGCTATGAGAATATATGTTTTGTTTTGAAATTCTGTTTCTCATTTCCTTAAGAGATTATTAATAATTGTGGCATTGAGTCATAGTGGTAGTAGTATTCGGGAGATAACTGAGTTATGGGAACAGCCAATTATTTTCCTATCATTTTATACAGGCGACAATTGTGACTTATGACATGTATCACTGTAAATATTTTGTGTATTTAAGTAAATAACATGTTCATAAAATGCTTTATTCCAATTGGCTAAATTTCACGTCACGTGATTAAAGTAGTAGAAGATAAGGAATAAACAGCAAATCTGAAGTTCAGAGAAGATGAACCTTATATACTGTTTCCTCCCTCAGAGAAATAGATAATATACGTTTATCTGTTTTAGAAAGACAAAGCAGAATTACATATTTGTTACATATCTATTACATATTTACACAATTCACACAAAGTCTTAATATCGGTCCTTTGTTGCAAGTATGGCAAAGTTGGATTCGACATGTCACAAATGACTTTTTCATTTAACGTAGGATAACCAAATTCTATTATGAAATAAAGCCCTGAAAAGAGGGTGAGGATTTAGAGAAAACACATAAAATAATTTCAGATCACTTGTTATGTCTTTTTTTGCGAATAGGTTTCAACTTGTATTTTTAAGAAGAACCACATTTGAAAGCTTTTCGTAAGTGCACAACATTTGATGTAAGTGCACATCATTTGATGGTTGAATCTTCAAAGAAACCACTTAAAAACTCTTGGTATGAATAAACTAAGAAGTCTAGACTACTTGAAGGCGAGGATAGCATTGGCAGATAATACATTAAGTGGTGCGTATGAAGATCTCCTTGAGAAAAATTGTTTGGAAATATACAAACATGTTTTCCAGTCGAAGAGCCACGACGCGTCATTTCATGAAAAACAACAGTACGTCGGAAAGTTACCATGGAAGTATGCAATGTAGGATTACGTCATGAGGTGACGTAAGTTTAGCGTTAATGTCATGAAATCTTTAGAACAGGTTTATGCCTATCGTGTAAAGTATGGCAAAAATGCGACCGTCTCTTTAAACTTGTTTATTGAGTATAAAATCGACGCGGATGTAGAAAGCCTTGCTAGTTATTTACCTTGCCCGCGTTTAATTAATTCAACCGAAATTATAATTTTTCAAACAGTTTGATGCAATTAATCCATGAAAGAATGTTACTGTCCAAGTAACATGGTTGATGTAAACAAACATCGTCTATTACTTTTTCTTCTCTACGAGATGAATCAAAAAAAGTACCGGTGTTTCTCAAAAAATATCTTTCGGTTGAATACTTATGAAAAATAGTTATTTTTATTTCTGAACAGAGGAATCCTTTACCTATATTTTGGTGTAGTACTTTTCTAATTTGGTGCCTACGAGCAAAAAGGGAAAGAAAAGAAGCAAAGCCACAAAAGGAAGTTTTACATTCAGTTATCACATGATGACCGCATTCATAATCCTCGAGGTGATGGAAATTGTCAGTTTTCTGCGCTTAGCTATTTCTTGCGAGCTAATGGTTTTGTTACCTGTACAGCAGAATGTTTGCGAAAAGAAGTAGTTGATTATTTGAGGATAAAAGATTTGAATTCAAATGGACAACCGTTTGAAATTTTTGCATGGCTGAAAACGGTGTTTACGGAGATCACAAAACATTGCATGCAGTATCAATGCTTTATAATTTACGTATAACATTTATTTCGACTCTCGGTCTGGATGCTCAAGTGTCAATGCATGAAGAAGGGGACCGCGAGTGTATTTTAGGACATTTTGTAGAAGGTAACGGAGAACATTACATAAGTCTAGAACGAAGTTTTGATTCTTCTGTTGAAGAATCCACTGATAAAGAAGTAGAAAAAACTGAGAAAGCAAGCGTTGATTTTGAACTTTCGCCTAATTGGAACAACCTTCCAAATGAGATCTGGACCATCTATATATTAATAGCCGATTCTCTGTTTGTTTGTTTGTTTGTTTGTTTGTTCGTTTGTTTGTAAGTCACGCAAAATGGTACATTGAGTTGTGAGCGAAATTATTTTTTTTGTGTGTGCGACGTGAGTTCGAAGCAAATACATTGCAACCCCAATCGAACGTGACTTTTTTTTGGCTGATGAACTAATAGGAATAACGTTTTGTTTTTATCATTATTGTTAGTTTTATATTCCACGTTGACTTGGCTTTGAAAACAGTACATCAACTAAATACAAAGAAACTAACTGATTAAACAGTTTGGACAAAAAGCAGCAGTGGCAGAACGTGGCAGCATGTTCGGTTTGTCACTAACTCTTGCCTGACTGTCTGAGACGGGTGAACTTTTTTTTTGAGCAATCAAAATGTTTAAAAACTGATAGGTAAAAAAAGAGTATCATAAAACAAAATGTGTTTTTTTTTTGCTTTTGTCGTAATACAGTGTGTTTCGTAATGTTGGAAATGGAAATTTTAAAGTTGTTTTTTTAAATGAATATACCGAATTTCAAAATAATTTTTACATCAATGGAAAGCCATTTTCAAGCTCTTTCGGCTAGTATATTTGTGTGAAAAATGAAAAAGTGGGTTTTGAAAAATCTAGGAAAATGTTATCGAAAAATGTAATTAAATTTTTAATGGTCGATTAACACGCAGTTTAATTGCATCGTGCTTATTGTTTCAAAACATTAAATCCATTCAAATTTTTTATTAATTTTATGTTTGCGCTGAGACCCCCAAATTGGTCTTTTAAAACATAAAAGTTTAACGTTTTTCGTGAACACACAGCTTAAATTAGTTTATTGTTTTCCAAATTGCTGTCATTGTTTCAAAAATTTTTTTCTTTTCATTTACATCTTAATCGACCATTAAAAATTTAATTACAATTTTCCAAGACATTTTCCTTATTTTTTCCAAAACCACATTTTCATTTTTAACGAAAACATACTATCCGAAAGAACTTCAAAATGGCTTTCCAATGGTATAAAAATTGTTTTGAAATTCGGTATATTCATTTAAAAAAACAGCTTTAAAATTTCCATTTCCAACATTACGAAACACACTGAAGTTGTCTTAATTTCTTTTAATCGATTTCTTTTAATCTATTTTAATCTGATCGAACGTTTTTTTTATTCTCTTTATTCATTTAGCACGTGCATTTTTTCTTTCCTCCCGTGTGAACATTTTAAGAAGAGAAACCATTTTCGACCTGTTTGATAGCACCCATGTTTGAGCGCGTAACTTTTTTAAAAAAGCTTTTTTACAAAAGCTAATAAAAAGTGGAAGTTCTTCTTCCTACGTTTTGAGTGTGTTGTTGTACTGATCAACGATTGGTTTTAATAAATAAGTCACACATAATGAAAAACCTGAAAAATAGTTAATGTAACACTGATGTAACACTGACTGCACACCAGAGGTTGTGACTTCGAATCTTTTCCAAGTTGTATGAGCCGTTTATAAAGTAATTTGCCGTTTATTGATACAGTGATACAAAGAGCAGGTGGATATGGGCGGCGAGCGACGCCGCCTTGGCGGCTATCTATATATTAATAGCCGATTCTCTGTTTGTTTGTTTGTTTCTTTGTTTGTTTGTAAGTCACGCAAAATGGTAGATCGAATTGTGAGAGAAATTATTTCTTTTTTTGTGTGCAACGTGAGTTCGAAACAAATACATTGCAACTCCAATCGAACGTGACTTTTTTTGGCTGGTGAAACAATGGAGATAACGTTTTGTTTTCATTATTATTGTTAGTTTTATATTCCAAGGACCACCGTTGACTTGGCTTTGAAAACAATACATCAACTAAATACAAAGAAACTAACTGATTAAGCATTTTGGACAAAAAGCAGCAGTGGCAGAACGTGGCAGCATGTGCGGTTTACCAGTGTATCCTAAAGCTTGCCTAACTGTCTGAGACGGATGAAATTTTTTTCGAGCAATCAAAATGTTTAAAAACCGATAGGTAAAATAATAAAACAAAATAATTTTTTGCTTTTATCTTAATAGTTGTCTTAATTTCTTTTAATCGATTTCTTTTAATCTATTTTGATCTGATCGAACGTTTTTTATTCACTTCATTCATTTAGCACGTGCATTTTTTTCTCCTCCCGTGTGATCTTTTAAATAGAAACCATTTTTTTCACCTACTTCTGACAGCACCCATGTAGAGCGCGTAAAACAAAAGTTGAAAAGTTTTTTCTCTCTGCGTTTTGAGTGTATTGTTAAACTGATATTTGATTGGTTTAAAATCGTAGAGAAAAATCACGTGAAGTTCACGTTCGGAATGCATTGTGTAAAGCAAGAAAGTCTGCTGAAATTTCAAATGCGACCGCGACAATAAACGCCTGAGTTAAGAACATGCAAGATTTGAAACACCAAAAACGTATTTCTCTTCACGTGGAAACGAGCTTTATTTAGCGATAAAGCCAGCAGCAAAGGAAGTCTCATCGCTGGTTTTATAAGTGCAATAATTTGGAGCAGGTGGTGATTCAACGTAGGCTGAACATAGGCGGCCAGCGACGCCGCCTTGGCGGCTAGTCTATATATTAATAGCCGATTTTCTCTTTGTTTGTTTGTTTGTTTGTTTGTTTGTTTGTTTGTTTGTTTGTTTGTTTGTAAATCACGCAAAATGGTACATTGAGTTGTGAGCGAAATTATTTCATTTTTTGTGTGCGACATGAGTTCGAAGCAAATACATTGCGACCCCAATCGAACGTGACTTTTTTTGGCTGATGAACTAATAGGGGAATAACGTTTTGTTTTTATCATTATTGTTAGTTTTATATTCCACGTTGACTTGGCTTTGAAAACAGTACATCAACTAAATACAAAGAAACTAACTGATTAAACAGTTTGGACAAAAAGCAGCAGTGGCAGAACGTGGCAGCATATGTTCGGTTTGCCACTAGCTCTTGCCTGACTGTCTGAGACGGGTGAACTTTTTTTTTGAGCAATCAAAATGTTTAAAAAACGATAGGTAAAAAAAGAGTATCATAAAACAAAATGTTTTTTTTTTTTTTTTTGCTTTTCTTTTAATAAATTAATTTCTTCTTTTAATTGTTAAGCGTTCTGATCGAACAAATAATAATAATAATGGTGTATTTCGGGCATATCCATATTTTACAATGGCTCTTCATCCCTAATTAAAAACAGCTATTAACAATAAAAATTAAAGAAAAATTTAAAAAGCATAAAATATATTAGTATAAACAATTAGTATTAGTATAAACAATAAACAATAGAACAAGTAGAACAAGCAGTGAGAATAAAAAATAGCCTGGGCGGATTGGTGACTTGATTGACTGGAGCAATGCACAAAGGGGACATACTGTGTAGAATCGAGGCTGTTGATGGAAAATATAAGGACAAGACAAAATAAACATGCAATAGTGACTTGATTGACTGGAGCAATGCGCAAAGGGGACATACTGTGTAGAATCGAGGCTGTTGATGGAAAATATAAGAACAAGACAAAATAAACATGCAATTGTAGAGTCGTAAATTAAAGTAAACGTTTTTTTATTCTATTTATTCAATTAGCACGTGCCTTTTTTCTCTCCTCGGTGTGAACTTTTTAAGAAGAGAAACCATTTTCCCCCTGTTTGATAGCACCCATGTTAGAGTAAGTAACTTTTTTAAAACAAAAGTTAATAAAAAGTTGAAGTTTTCTCTCTATACGTTTTGAGTGTATTGTTAAATTGATAAAAGATTGGTTTTACCAGAGGTTGTGACTTCGAATCTGCTTCTGGTTGAACACAAGTTGTACGAGCCGTTATAAGGAAATTTGACGTTTATTGATAGAGTGATACAGAGCAGGTGGACATGGGCGGCGAGCGACGCCGCCTTGGCGGCTAGTCTATATATTAATAGCCGATTCTCCGTCTGTTTGTTTGTTTGTTTGTTCGTTTGTTTGTTTGTAGGTCACGCAAAATGGTAGATTTTGTTCGATGATGTTCGGTTTGTCACTAACTCTTGCCTGACTGTCTGAGATGGGTGAACTTTCTTTTTGAGCAATCAAAATGTTTAAAAACTGATAGGTAAAATAATGAAACAAAATAATTTTTTGCTTTTATCTTAATAGTTGTCTTAATTTCTTTTAATCGATTTCTTTTAATCTATTTTGATCTGATCGAACGTTTTTTATTCACTTCATTCATTTAGCACGTGCATTTTTTTCTCCTCCCGTGTGATCTTTTAAATAGAAACCATTTTTTTCACCTACTTCTGACAGCACCCATGTAGAGCGCGTAAAACAAAAGCTAATAAGTTGAAAAGTTTTTTCTCTCTGCGTTTTGAGTGTATTGTTAAACTGATATTTGATTGGTTTAAAATCGTAGAGAAAAATCACGTGAAGTTCACGTTCGGAATGCATTGTGTAAAGCAAGAAAGTCTGCTGAAATTTCAAATGCGACCGCGACAATAAACGCCTGAGTTAAGAACATGCAAGATTTGAAACACCAAAAACGTATTTCTCTTCACGTGGAAACGAGCTTTATTTAGCGATAAAGCCAGCAGCAAAGGAAGTCTCATCGCTGGTTTTATAAGTGCAATAATTTGGAGCAGGTGGTGATTCAACGTAGGCTGAACATAGGCGGCCAGCGACGCCGCCTTGGCGGCTAGTCTATATATTAATAGCCGATTTTCTCTTTGTTTGTTTGTTTGTTTGTTTGTTTGTTTGTTTGTTTGTTTGTTTGTTTGTAAATCACGCAAAATGGTACATTGAGTTGTGAGCGAAATTATTTCATTTTTTGTGTGCGACATGAGTTCGAAGCAAATACATTGCGACCCCAATCGAACGTGACTTTTTTTGGCTTATGAACTAATAGGGGAATAACGTTTTGTTTTTATCATTATTGTTAGTTTTATATTCCACGTTGACTTGGCTTTGAAAACAGTACATCAACTAAATACAAAGAAACTAACTGATTAAACAGTTTGGACAAAAAGCAGCAGTGGCAGAACGTGGCAGCATATGTTCGGTTTGCCACTAGCTCTTGCCTGACTGTCTGAGACGGGTGAACTTTTTTTTTGAGCAATCAAAATGTTTAAAAAACGATAGGTAAAAAAAGAGTATCATAAAACAAAATGTTTTTTTTTTTTTTTTTGCTTTTCTTTTAATAAATTAATTTCTTCTTTTAATTGTTAAGCGTTCTGATCGAACAAATAATAATAATAATGGTGTATTTCGGGCATATCCATATTTTACAATGGCTCTTCATCCCTAATTAAAAACAGCTATTAACAATAAAAATTAAAGAAAAATTTAAAAAGCATAAAATATATTAGTATAAACAATTAGTATTAGTATAAACAATAAACAATAGAACAAGTAGAACAAGCAGTGAGAATAAAAAATAGCCTGGGCGGATTGGTGACTTGATTGACTGGAGCAATGCACAAAGGGGACATACTGTGTAGAATCGAGGCTGTTGATGGAAAATATAAGGACAAGACAAAATAAACATGCAATAGTGACTTGATTGACTGGAGCAATGCGCAAAGGGGACATACTGTGTAGAATCGAGGCTGTTGATGGAAAATATAAGAACAAGACAAAATAAACATGCAATTGTAGAGTCGTAAATTAAAGTAAACGTTTTTTTATTCTATTTATTCAATTAGCACGTGCCTTTTTTCTCTCCTCGGTGTGAACTTTTTAAGAAGAGAAACCATTTTCCCCCTGTTTGATAGCACCCATGTTAGAGTAAGTAACTTTTTTAAAACAAAAGTTAATAAAAAGTTGAAGTTTTCTCTCTATACGTTTTGAGTGTATTGTTAAATTGATAAAAGATTGGTTTTACCAGAGGTTGTGACTTCGAATCTGCTTCTGGTTGAACACAAGTTGTACGAGCCGTTATAAGGAAATTTGACGTTTATTGATAGAGTGATACAGAGCAGGTGGACATGGGCGGCGAGCGACGCCGCCTTGGCGGCTAGTCTATATATTAATAGCCGATTCTCCGTCTGTTTGTTTGTTTGTTTGTTCGTTTGTTTGTTTGTAGGTCACGCAAAATGGTAGATTTTGTTCGATGATGTTCGGTTTGTCACTAACTCTTGCCTGACTGTCTGAGATGGGTGAACTTTCTTTTTGAGCAATCAAAATGTTTAAAAACTGATAGGTAAAATAATGAAACAAAATAATTTTTTGCTTTTATCTTAATAGTTGTCTTAATTTCTTTTAATCGATTTCTTTTAATCTATTTTGATCTGATCGAACGTTTTTTATTCACTTCATTCATTTAGCACGTGCATTTTTTTCTCCTCCCGTGTGATCTTTTAAATAGAAACCATTTTTTTCACCTACTTCTGACAGCACCCATGTAGAGCGCGTAAAACAAAAGCTAATAATAAGTTTGAAAAGTTTTTTCTCTCTGCGTTTTGAGTGTATTGTTAAACTGATATTTGATTGGTTTAAAATCGTAGAGAAAAATCACGTGAAGTTCACGTTCGGAATGCATTGTGTAAAGCAAGAAAGTCTGCTGAAATTTCAAATGCGACCGCGACAATAAACGCCTGAGTTAAGAACATGCAAGATTTGAAACACCAAAAACGTATTTCTCTTCATGTGCAAACGAGCTTTATTTAGCGATAAAGCCAGCAGCAAAGGAAGTCTTATCGCCGGTTTTAAGTGCAATAATTTGGAGCAAGCGGTGATACAACGCAGGCTGAACATAGGGCGGCGAGCGACGCCACCTTGGTGGCTAGTCTATATATTAATAGCCGATTCTCTGTCTGTTTGTCTGTAAGTCACGCAAAATGGTAGATTAAGTTGTGAGAGTAATTACTTTATTTCATTTTGTGTGACGTCAGTGTGAAACCATTGTATTGAGACCTTAATCGAATGCGACGTTTAGGGAAAATTATCTCCCTGACGAGTAGGGATAACTGACGTTTTTTTGGGTCCGCGATACAGACGATAGGGTGGCGAGAAATTTGGGTCTAATTTTTTGGGGGGACGGGTCTATGACGTCATCAAATTTTTTGATCAACAATATCTCCGTAACGGTTGGTCGTAGCAAAACGATCCCATACATTTTTTTGATCAGTTTTTCGAGCTCTTCAACATGGACACACTTATTATTTCCAATTCCTTAATTTTATTTTTCGTGAACTCAACGCAGGCTGAACATGGGCGGCGAGCGACGCCGCCTTGGCGCCTAGACTATTATTAATAGCCGATTCTCTGTCTGTCTGTCTGTCTGTTTGTTTGTTTGTTTGTTTGCCTGTCACGCAAAATGGTAGATGAGTTGTGAAAGTGACTATTTTATCTTATTTTGTGCGACGTCAGTGTGAAACCATTGCATTGAGACCCTAATCGAATGCGATGTGTAGGGAAAATTATCTCGGTAACCAATAGGGATAACTGACGTTTTTCGGGGTCCACGATGCAGGTCATGGGGTGACGAAAAGATTTAGGATCAATTTTTTTTGGGACGGGGCTCTATGACGTCATCAAACTTTTGATCGACGATATCTCCGAAACGGTGCATCATAGACATATGATCCTATACATTTTCTTGCTCAGAATTTCGAGCTCTACAAAATGATGACACTTTCTATTGTCAATTTCTTAATTCCATTTTTCGTGAACTTTTTGGGAGGTGACACAACGGAGGCTGAACATGGGCGGTGAGTGAGGCCGAATTGGTCGCTAGTTATTAAATACGCCATGAAAAGTTCTAATTTCACAAAAGAAAACCATATTTGCAACACCTACAATGCTCTTACGAACTTGAACGAGCGATTCTCGAAGCTCACTCGACCTTCTATCGATCATCTGCGAAGAGCTTATTGCCAACAAAAAAGTTTGTTATCCAAGGAAAAAGATCGAAAGATCACCGTTAGCATGATGACTGTTGCTCGAAAATTTGGATCATTCAGTGGCTTGGTGATAGAACTCAAAAGGACTTTACCAGAAAAATGGTACTTGGCATGGATTGAACTTATTCCGGAGACCTTTTCTTGGTATATCATTGTAAATTTTTTTTGGAAAAAAAAAAAGAAACAGATCGCTGCCCGTTGTATTTTTTGGCATTTGTTTTGTTAGCTGTTATCATAACGCTTATGTTTAGTTGTACATTTTGATATAAAGAAACCCATTTTTAACTTTCATCGACCAGTGTTTTGATTTTATTACAAATTGCGTTAAATATCATTACAAATTGCGTCAATTATTTTTATTACATTTTGCGTCAGCTTTTTATTACAAATTGCGTTGATTTTATTAAAATCTGCGTTAAGTATTACAAATTGCGTTGATTTTTACAAATTACGTCAGAACAACGTATATGTTGTAGTTATGCTAAAAGCACTTCACCATGCTTTAACATGAAAAACGACAATCTCTGATAAAAACAAATAACCACAAAATCACATGTTGAATATCAAGTGTTTATTACGTAGATCGTAAGATCGTAAGAAGGTCTATGTTGCAGGCTGAGTATGTATTCTCACAATTATTGCTATAGATATAACAGGATTCCTTCAACATCCATAACAAAGGCTTTAAGTGTGAAGTAGTGGAATTGTCTTAGTTGGGCGTCCCTTGCTTCTTTATATTTATATTTTGGAAATGGAGAAAGAAAATTTGAATCTAGGAATGCAAAAGGTGCTTTCAATGTTTTCATTGTGAATGTGTCCAAATAATTTACATGAAAGAAAGAAATGTAAGATATAGTAAGGAAGGAATTTCACATTTCCATGGACAAAATGTTTTTCCCTTTTACTTCCACTGAAATCAAACCTAATGTAAAATTGACGCGGCATGGCGTTGATCAGGATGTAAAGTTGTTTCAAAAGGAATTTCCAACGTGTGCGCTTGTGATCTTGTTAGCTGCATACTCAGAATGTTAGGAAGAATAATTCTGAATTCTGTGCGAATATATGAGCGGTATTACTTTTAACGACTCTGTACCTTTCATTTGAATGTTATTTTATCAACACAAACTGCGGATACAAGTTAATCACTCAAAACCGTGCTGGCCTTCTCTCTTCCCAATGCCAAGCCTCCTCATGAGATACTAACTAACATTTCCACAAACGTTTATGTCATACATTGGTGCTTGAAAGTTTTCGGTCAAAACGTTTGCTTATTATTATCTGCACGCGACCAAAATACCATATGTCATATGGTCTATTAACATGATGAGTTTTCCTATGGTTTTCCTTTGATTTCTTTTTATTCCTTTGATTTCTGTGTTTAAATTTAAATTTTTCGCAAATATATTCTTGTATTTACAGTCAAGTCGAGAAATCAACTTCTCATAAAAAAAGCTATATGACCACTTCACGAAATTTGCAATGAAATTCTTCCCGACACTTCATGAAAATTTGCCGGAACAACCTGGAAGTCCATCTTCTGGAATTTTTTCCGTAGATTTAATGGAAATTTACTATAGTGTTTTTCTAAGAAGCTTTTCACAAACCACAGTTTATTATATAAACTGACATTCGACAAGCGTTAAGTGCACGAAAGACTCAGTTAAAGCAGAACCGAACAAGACGAAAGATGATACAGATACATCTCAAATCAACTATCAAAACTTCAACAGTTCTCTAGAGACGACCAGTAGCTAAAAACAGTCGCAAGATCTACAGTTTGTGAATCTCCTATTTCAAAAATATTAACAACGGGTTTAATAATTAACAAGATCTAACAAGCTCAGGCCGTCAACCACTGACGGCGAAATATACGACAAACCCGTGCAAGCGTTATATTAAACGACACGAATATTCTCAAGAAACAACGGTTAATCGAAGTGGAAATGGGTAAGAAGAATTATGGCCAAAAGAACAAAAACGAAAGACCAGATACGTGTGATAGGACGCAAGCAGCCATCAACCCTTATGCCGTCGACACTCCAATTCAACAGCCGATTGCTAGAGGACACTTGCCAAACAAAGAAATGGAAATGTTTGAAACTCCTCCACGTGACGCATTAAATACAGCAATCAATGGAACAGATAAGAATGAAGACATGAAAAGCGATCCTTTCGCCGCTACTGGACCCTGCGCACCCCACAAAGTGCAAAATCCAGCAGTGATCTCGCAAGAGACTTCTTATCAAAATCATGCCAGCGGAGATACCAGCACCTATGCTTGTAAAATACACTTTTCCTGTGTTCATTTGATGTTTACCATATTGGTTGTTGTCCTAGCCATAATCATTATGGTTCTGACATTGTTGATTGTTTTTCGTGTGGATAATTCAAAAACCTGCAATGAAGGCAATATTGCTAATGGTAAGTGATTATCAACAATTGATGTTGTTGTTCTTTTATCGCTGGTGTAAATAAACACTTAGATTGAATGCTTTGTAGATTAACTAGAACATTAGCCAATAGTCACTAGAAATTCTCAAAGTTTCTCAAAATTTGTACCTAAATAATGTCCGTTTGATATAATTCAACATTATATTCTTTGAAACAATTGTTTAGAACACTGTTCACAACCTTTCTGTACTTTCTGATAATTCATCCATCTCACGCCAATACAAAAAATATTTAGAGATATAATTACGATTTAGAATTTAAAATAGATATACGCCATTTTCTTTGACGATACGTCATTATAGCGTCATAAACAAGAGCAGTGGACATACAGTGACCTGTAGTAGAATGTAATGATCCCTAAGAATATTTTCACACCACGTGGTTTTCACTTATGACCTAAGACTAACCCTAACATAAGCGTAACATGAGGTCACAAGCGTAAACCACGGGAGATATTCCGAGGGGTCATTATATTATGCTACAGATAAAAGAACCTGGATATCCAATACTTAGTGTTTAGATTGTTATTAGATGAACGAGACAGCGACATTTTTCGTCAACAAAACAACAGGATTCTTTGTTTCGTGTAAGTCCTCCGTAAAAGAACACCCTTCAGCTTCCGCCTATATAGCACCACATCTAGACACGGCAAGCAATAGTTGAATCATCAACAGCCCAATCCGAAAATTGAGATGTCCACATAGAAGACTGATGTATAATTTACCAACATCATACATGTACATAGCGAAAAGTTAATCAAAACGATTTGTTTTCCTTTCAGTTCAACAACCAAAGGCAGAAAAACAGACTAGTGCCGATGGTCTCATTATATCTTTTTTAGTTCTGTAGTGTACTTTCTTGCACAAAGTTGTATTCCACAAGGGTTACTATTATGATTATTTTCTTCGAAATCGTGGATGTGTTTCATAAAGTTTTTCCATTTGTATAATATGTTCTTTCTTTCACACAGCTAGTAGCGCTTCCGTATCGGTCATGACACTACAGAAGGAATTGGACCGGCTAGAAAGCCCTGGTAAGTAAGATTCTTCTTCAAAATTCAATTTGTGGTCTTGCTACGAGTACGCTATAATTTGGTTAAAACTAGTTTTGTGGATGAGAATTTCTACCTCAACACTGAGCACGCTTCTTCATTTTTACATGAGTGTTTAAAAATTAAAACAAACTAATGACTTGACCATTTAGATCGCTGATCTAAACAAGCAGTTACAAGATCAAAAAGATTTCTTAAAGAACATCCAAGCTCAGGTATGGTCGCAAGAAATGTTATTCTTGATTTCCATCAATTTATTCACTCAACGCAACATATTCTACCATTTTAATGATATTGTGTGAATGTTTCTTCAATACCATAATACTCTAAAGTGTGTTTCAAAATTTTGGCTTCAGAAATTTTCGTCGCAATTTTGAAGAAAATATCCAATTAATTTTTATAAATTTTATATCGAAATCCTTATTTTTTGGTCTTTCTCGTGATGTAATTTTTGTGGGAAGTAAATAAGTAAAAGAAAAAAAATTCAAAAATAACTTTGGAAAAACTCATTAATTTTGTAACGATCAATCCAGATGTTTGGGTAGCTTTAATTTTGAAACACACTGTATAACTTGGGAAGCTGTGATTAGCTAACACTGAAGTTATCACGACACTTTATGTTGCGAGTTATTATCACGAAGTTTTAAATGCTGTCAATACCTATTTTTCATGTAAACTTAGATAGTGCGACTAACAATTTCATTATTGATACTATTTTGACATTTTCTTCTATCAAAACAAAATCATTTGCATTCGATTTTAATCACTATTGACAAACATGGACCTGTAGTGATACAATCAAAGGATTTCGTCGAATTTCAACTGACGCTGCGTAACTGTTGAATGAAATCAAAATTGATAACAGCTAACGATGCCATTAACGACCATATACATCGAGAATAAATAAAGTTAGCGTAAAACTTTTTAAACTTGAGATGTAAAATACAATTTTAACAGTGTGACAGGCCAACTTGCTCAAGACATTTAAACTGTGCAAAATGCATCTTTGTAGAAGTTTAATGATGTCTATTTATATTCGAAATACAAAATTGAATATGGTCACCTCGCTGAGCCAAATTATGAAAATCTTAAAAAATAACATTATTGAAAAAGTAAACAAGACAAATTTTCACAAAGCTTGAACAAGATGTTAAGATCGTCAAGAAGAGCTTGTCGAACCTGGTGTGCATGATCTGGTTTATTTTTTATTTGGAAGGAGTAACATTTTATCAATCAAGTTTTGTTACGTTAGAACAATACGATGACATACCGAATGCTATGGATGGAAAACAAGATGAGTAATCTCAATTCCAACGTAACAGTTTTGGTGAGATAATGTTTTATCTAATTCGGAGGACTGAAAATTTTGACAAATGACGGTAATAAATATTGAGAATAAGGTTTTCTCCTTCCTCCTTTCAAGAACGAAAGATTACAATCTACTAACACTTAACGATTACGATCAAATATATCAGAAATTAAAAATAATACTGTGAAACCTTTTAGGATAAAAGGCTTGAAGTCCAACTCGGTGCTACAAATAAAAAACTTAATAAGCTTAATACAAGTGTGAATAGTGTTACTGGCCAACTTGCTCAAGACATTAAAGTTTTGGAAAATTCCGCTGGACAGAAGTTTTCCAATATTTCCAAGTACATGCGAAATACAGACCTGAATATGAAGACCTCGCTGAACCAAGGCATGAAAATACTAAAAGATGATATAAATAAAAAAGTAAGCAAGTCGAATTTCACAAAACTTTCACAAGATGTTGAGATCGTAAAGGATAGCTTGACAAACGTGGTACGTAAATATTCTTCATCGTTTATTTTGTGAATTCGAAATGTTTTCTCAATCAACATTTTATTACCTTAGAATAACGCGATGACATATCAAATGCTACGGATGCAAAAAAATATGAGTAATCTCAACATCCAACGTAAAAGTTTTGGTGAGTTTTGATTTTTATCAAATATAAACATTGTGCATTTAAGATTACTGAACGACTTTTTAACTAGCAATGGCGATAATACATAACGAGATTAGTGTGTTATCACTGAAGAATTTCTAACTTCATTTCCTGAATATTTTTCTAAAGTCAAGGAAACTTTACTTAAATCTTATTTTTTCGAACTTTCAGGCACAGCAAGGAATCGTCTTCAATGCTTTCACTGGTAACTTGCGTCGAAACATCACACAGCTGACAAACAAAGTATGTTGTTCTATTGTTGTTTTTATTATTGTTGCTGTTGTTTGTTGTAATTGTCGTAATTTGCAAATGACTAAATGCCGTTAAATCATTTCATTCGAAGCTACGGCGTTTTTGTGAATGCTCAGTGTCGTATCGTTAGTCTTTATTAAAGAAAATTGAAAAATAACTAATAATATTCAGAATTAAATTACTTTTCCTTTACAAATTCCTATTGGTTTTTTTTTAGATTGCAAATATTAGCTTGGCAGCCTGGACCACCTGGGCCACGCGGTTATAACGGGTCCCTAAGTTCTTGTGTATTTAAGCGTAGTGTAAACAAAGGAACTGGCGCTTTAAATGCATACACACCTTTTATTGTGAGTGACAACTCAATCAGTTGACTTTTCTTGAAAGCTTGATGTTTTCGTTGTTTATATATTTTTTTATTTAAAAATTTCTTTCTCTTACATTTTTCAGTCAGCTAAGAATATAATAGGCGCATCATGTAGTTCGAATGGCACTACTGCTGAATTTCATGAAGACAGAGATTACCAAAGATATTACTGTAGATGTACCCATACTTTCCATCTTAAAATCTCTTGCTATATCAACTATTGGTTGTGCAAATGATTTAAAAATATGTAAGTAAAACAAAGAATTGTCTTATAGTTAGAGAGCCACTGACTGATTCGTTCAACCCATTTTTCCTCAGATGTTTTGAATGTCTAGTTGTAACCTTTAGCATGCTTGTAAGTGATTTTAGACTGGTCAGCTGTGACGTCACTGGAGGGAGGGGGGGGGGGGGGGGGGGGGGGGGGGGGGTGTTGGTTCCAAGCCAATGTAGAAAGTACCCAAATTTGCCTTCAGTTTACCCCAAAAATCACATCCTTGATTTTTTGAGGTTGGATGCTACTATGTATATGGACTCCAATGCATGGAAAACTTACCAAAATTTCTGGGACGAAGATGGGGTCAGACCGGCCCCCAAAGTGACCCAGATTTACGCTGTTCTCACCCCATAACCTACATGGACTCCATTTTTGAAGTCTTCGTGAACTGCATGGTGTGTTTGATCCAAATTTAGCATGACATCATAGAATTTAACCATCTATCTCGCATAATTTGGGTGATTCAGCGCAAAAAATATGTTTCCCCATATGTGAAAGGCAGTAAATAAAAAGATCCAAATTTCCCTCTCGTAGGCTTCGTGAGAAGTTGTGATATAGGTGAATATGGTTAACATATTGATGCCAAAATTGCGCAGTCTTTCCAAGCTTTCCTAATTTTGTGTCTTGGCAAAATTTTTCGTACTTAATTTAACATTAGTTCCATTTCCCTGGACAACACGAAATTGTTTTCCTCATATCGTTTTTTAAGCTCAGAGGCATTCATTGCAATGACTTCATCTTTCTCATCCAAATTATCTTAAAAACCGCTGAAAGTGTAAACAGCTAGTACTTTATGTAGGGTTTTGCATCGTTTTGTAATTTGTTCCTCCAAGAAATGACTTTATAGAGCCTGATGCTATAGCTTCTGCTTCTTTCAAAACGTAGGGACCCACCAGATTCAGCTTTAACTTTCCCTATCGCCTTAATAAACGCTATTTCAATATGGAAGGGGCCTAATGTAACAAATAGCCTGTCATACTTGGGTGACTCTTGTTTTTGGATTTGCATGGCAATCTTTGCTATGGCAAGATCATAAGTAACAGCAATTGATTCCTTTCCCAGCTTCATTTGCCAGTTTTATTGATCGATTCAAGGTCTCTGCTACCACAGCATATTGCGTTGGAGAAGCATTTATCTGGAGTAGATATCAAACTTTGTGCTTTTGGATCGGAGGCGAAACTGTTCTTGCATTCCAGCCTATCCAAGATGGAACTGTTCCAATCTTCGTCATCCTTCATGTTGACTGCTTGGTAAGTTATACCCACTGTGTCGTGCAGGGTATCTTTACCAGTAAGAGTTTCCACAAACCTGTCAAAATTGTCCCAGGCAACGTCAGTGCCTAACGTAGGATCAAGTACCATACCATGTGGAGTTGCGCTGCCTTTCTTGTTGGCTTCAAATGTCATTCAGTCTCCATCTCTTGAATGGTATGATAACTAGCACAATTACCCAGTTTGTTGATGACTTCTACTACCTGTTAGGCTCTTCAACGCCATTCCAAGAACCAAATGCTTTTTTGGCTTCTTTATACCTGCTGTTGCCGAAAAAAAAGCGTCTTCACTTATTGATTCGATTCTAATTGCTTTTCTGCGGCTTTTCCAACGCCTTGCGTCTGGACCTGCCAAAAGATTTTGAAAAACGTTTGGAAATACACCTGTTCTTGGAGCTGGTTGGGTTATTTGATATCTGATCTTGTTATTCTGTCTGTCTGTTGTTCTTGAGATGGTGTTTCATCACCATCATGTGTGACAACTACATGTTGTTCAGCATCTGCGTCAGCCTGAAGAATTTCTTCTACTTTTTCTCGTTGCTTTGATGACAATGCAGTGAAGATTCTATAGCAAGCCATATGGTAACCAGTTTTATCGTCAGCATCACTTGGCAACTGCAAATTGAAGTGCTTTAAATTGCAATTCTTCCTAACTGTTAGGACAGCCCTGCACTTCTTCAAGGAGTTGAAATTAAAGAGTACAATGTTTTCGGTGCTTTTTGGTTTAGTGGTATGAAGGCAACACACCAAATCTAGAAGACAGGAACAGAGAACTTTCATTTAGGAAACATAGTGGAAAAGAATTTAGTGTTTAAATCTTAATCAAATTAATCTAATGACATAATTAGAACACCCTTTCAAAGTGAAGAATTGAGGTATATATGACAGCGAAATCATCGTTTTCAATATACATTACCACCAGTTTGAACCTTTCCAAAAGACTGTGGGGCTCTTGTGGAATTTTGACTGCTGTAAGTCCTTTCGTCCTCACTGATTTCTAAAAGAATCTCAAAAGCCGATAAAATAACTTCAAAACTACATATTGGCAAATTTTACAAGACAGGAATTATTGAAAGTAATTTACAAAAACGCACCGTGACTTGTATCAAAGTGAACTGCATTAATCTCCTATAGTAACATTTTCTTCCATTTTGATTCTAAACTATTATTTGCTGTTTGCTGTTCTATAGTATACTATGACCTAGAACTACTGATGGATATTACTATAAATATTCAACTAAGAAGATACATGTGAAAACATCTGCCTTCTATAGTTGTGACGTAATCTCTGAGTTAAATTCTAAAGAATAAATTAACTTCGTATCTTTCTAAATAAAAAGTTTTGACGTAACCAATAAAATGAATAAAATATAAGAGCATGAAAACACCTGCCTCTTCTCAGAAACAACACTAATTAATTCTTTTAGACCCAAATAAACAAACAGCTAACTAAGCTAGAAACAACACTAATTAATTCTTTTAGACTCCAAATAAACAAACAGCTAACTAAGCCATATTCCACATACAGCAACAACAGCAACAACACGTAACCGAATCTCGTCTGGTATGCATGTTATCGATTGGATTGGCTACGCAGATGATATAGCACTAGTCTACGAGGATCCCAAAAACATGCAACGTGGTCTTAACATTCTATCAGAAACGCTAAGCAGATTTCACCTCGAGTTGAACATACCAAAAACAAAATCAATGATTCTTAATCATCAATACCTGAATTCGAACTATCCATCTTCAATTCTTTCCATAAATGATATCTCAATAGATAATGTATCAGTTTTCAAATAATCTTGGTTGCCAAATAAAATTTGACGAACCATTGACTGGGAATACCGAAATCGAACTTCGCATTGATTCCGCACTAAACAAATTCTACGAACTTGGAAAGAAGCTTTTAAATCGGAAAATCATGCTGTGTACTCGTGTGCAACTGCTTAATGTCCTTGTACGTAGTCGCTTAACATATGGCTGTCAAACATGGAATCTTACAAAACGACAAGTAAACCACATCAACGCAACGTACAATACAATGATCAGGAAAATGGTGAGAGGCGGATATCGCAGGAAAGAAGGATCATTCAGTTACGAACTTACGAATGAAGAACTCCTACAAAAATGCAAAACAGAAAGTATCATTCAACACATACAAAGACAACAACGAAACTACGTTGCACACACCATTCGTAAACCAGACACCAGCATTACAAAAAGATTGCTCTTCAACAACAACAAAGGAACGAAACAAGGTCGGCAAATAACACTTTACAACACAGTCATCATAAATGAATGTACCACACCGGAAGTATTGCACCGTAGCGCCCTCTCACGACTCTATTAAGAACAGATTTGTATTAGGTCGGCCAGTTAGGTTTCGACCGGTCAATATCTAATGTAATTTAGATTGATCTAATAATATATAAATATATATATATAAGCTAGATTATCAAAATTTAAATGAGATTTATTTATCAGAAACAAAATGGCATACCACCATACACTGACTGACATATTCAGTTTTTGCACCGCCTGGAAAAATGGCTATCTGACCTGCATAACCCCCCCTGGGATTTTGGTAAGTTTTAATGAATTCTTGAATGTTATCTAATGGCTATTCAATACACCAAAAATTGTCCATGTAAAATATGGGGTGTACTGACGTTCATTTTCAGCTTTTTGATCCCCCTGGGCAAATGGCCGTCTGACCAGCATAATCCCCCGGAAATTTTGGTAAATTTTTGTATTTTTTTAAAGCAGAATATTGGAGTAAACAAATAGAAAAAATTCAGCCATGTAGGTTATGGGGTAAGAACAGCGTAAACTTGGGTCACTTTGGGGCCGGTCTGACCCCATCTTCGTCCCAGAAATTTTGGTAAGTTTTCCATGCATTGGAGTCCACATACATAGTAGCATCCAACCTCAAAAAATCAAGCATGAAAAAACATCTGAGGAAAATGGGCTGAACAAATCCGTCAGTGGCTCTCTAACTATTAGATTGTAATATTATATAAAATGATGTCATTGATTATCATTTCCTTTTCCGAGCAAATAAAGCTTTTTATTAATGAATTTCTTATAGGGAAAGAAAATTATGAACAATTACGAACGATTTGAGAAGATGGCTTCGATATGGATTGGTCGATGAATACAAAAAAGAATTTCATTATTTTGAATAATTAACAGACTTTGGAACTAAAATGTCAAAGAGAAAGCTTTGTTTTAGCCAGCAGAGTATTATTTTCACATGAAGCCTTTGTAAAACAATTTTTTATGGAGAAAAGTTTTCAAGTAGCAGATTCTCTGATTACACGACATCGATCACTTAAACTTTCGATAACTGCAACTTTCGATAACTCGAATTTCTCATAAGTCAAACATCAGATAACTCCGGCATCCGGTAATCTTCACTTGTAGAAAATCTTTCATCTTTTCTCCAACAATTAATCACTTCAACATCATTAATTAATTATTATGACTAGCAGTATTAACAACAACTGCCCAGAAATGACAGCAAGTGAATCAAGAAAAGGATTAAATGCTAAAACTCACCAGTAACATTTTAATAATTTCTACGGAATTTGTAAAGTTAGGAACCGAATATCAAACAAACAACCAAATTATAGAATTAAAGAGTTAAAGAGTTATAATCATTTCAAATATTTTCTCAAAATTTAATGGTATCTTTATTTCCTTTCCCTGTTGAGTTTCACAACTTGGTTTGAAATGATGGATTTTAGTTTTAAATTTCACGTGATATCAAAGAGATTCCTCTAGATATTCATAATGAATTCTTCTTGAGTTTATCTCGGCGTCTCAGAGGTTTTCAGGCTGGATTGTACCACTAAACTTGTCCTGACACTTTTTTGCATTAAGAAAATTCACAGAAAGCATGTTTTGTTTACACGAAATTATATTTGCTATGCATCTGGAAGGATTTATATTTGGTGCAATTTTTCAAGAAGAATTCCCTACAAAGTCCCAGCCAAAAAATGCTCATTTTAAAAATTTTTTACGCCTTATTTTGCAAAACTTTGTGCTTTTTTATGCCAAAAAATCTTCATAAACTATGCCATTTTTAAGAGAATTTTCGATATTTAACACGGACTCTTTACTTTTTGATGTTTTTAGCCTGGTGGAAAGGAAATCCAATGACTTTAACAATTATATACACGCAATGTTTGGAGACTCAATCAAGCTTTTTGAAATATTTTTGTTTGACAATAAATATATACAGCGGAAAACAATAATAACCACTTGATGAAGATTGCACATATGTAGAATAATGTACAAAAACATCCAATAAGAACATTCAGTCGTAACGGTATGGTCATTTCCATTGATAAGAATAAATAAAGGCAGGCTTATCATAATTCAACAATGGTTTTATATAATCATTAGTCGCTTGTTTAGTTGAATCCATACCTCAACACATGCACATAATTCTCAAACTGTCTGCCAGATACACGACATAAATCATAAATGACCACATTTATGCGAAGTTTGGTTTGCAGAAACAAAATGAAACTAGTACAAACACAAGATATAATAAGTAGTGCATTTCTGAAAACACTTGATCAAACTATGCAGAGATAATGCCGAAATTACTCAGTCAAAAACTAGTACAAATTTTTCTGAGTCGTTTATTTTGCTTACATCTTTCATTCATTACAATATAGAGTCTAGTGCATAGATTGGTTTATATTTAGGTAGTAAGTAATAGCGAGATATTAAAAATTTATGTACTATTCCTCTGTCAATAACTCATTTTTTGAATAACATCGAGTAGCTTCTCATCTTGTCGACTAACATCAATAATTACCAGAAGTTGGATGTTTATTATAGAAAGGAAATAAGGAAAGTATAAGGAATAGGGAAAGGTAGGTATCAGAATAATGCAATTTTGTAACAGGAGCCATCAATAGACATAATAAGACACTGTAGAAATCTCTTTCTAGTTCTAGGGCTAGTAATATGCTAAAACAATGCTAAGTGTATGAAACGAATCGTGTCTTCTTTGCGCTAATAAAACCAAAAAAAAGACATGTACATTGTAAAATTTAAAACAGGGATTTGAGATACAAAATTATGCTATTTTATGACATTGACCCAATTTCATACCATTTTTTACAAGTGTTGAAGGAATTGAGACAGTTTAAGCTTTTTTATGAGATAAGCAACATCACATCAATAATATTGATTCAGTTGAAATGAAGTAACGATGTTCCTTTTGATGGAAGAACAAATTTCGAATCTGGGAGGAAACTGTTAATTTGAAACAGTTTAAGCCTTAAAATTAAATTTCGACGTGTAAATGACTTGTTGAATCCGCTAATTAAGCTTATCCATTCGAATGTGAACTACTATGCAGCTCTGTCGTGCGATATGTTGTTACTTACAAACATACCAAATGCTCCGTAATTTGTTGTTATTCCTGAGTGATTGCGTATATGAGGTAAGAATTGGGAAAATTTCAAACCATTCTGAGTTTCGGGAATAAAGGCCAACAAAATGAAGTACTAAAGAAATCTACTCTACCGGTCCGTAAATTATTCTACACCAACAAAAAAAAACAAAAACAAAAAACAAAAAGGTGTACAAAAGAAGGAAAAAATCAACCAATATGCCAATTCACAGTACTCTCAATAAATGATATGAAAGGAATGTATCGAAAGAACGAACGAAAAAGAAAACTCTTTCGATCATTTCATTTCTCGTTACTATGTTTCGTCAGCGAATACACGAAATCATTGGACGAAACAGACGAAACTTTTCGTACTGATATGCAATCACAAATACTTCATTGATTCTTTTCATATAAATTAAACACTGATTGTATAAAAATATCTATGGAATGATGAAGTTGATCAAGTGCCACTATTTCCCTTGTCTTGCCTTCAAGTTCTTGAACAGTTCAGCTTGCAAATCGTTTTGTTTTCGCTTGTCAGCTAGATCATTAACGCTCCTACAAACCAGAAAACGTGTTAGAGATTGACAGTTATGAGGTGAGAAAAAAGGGCGAAAGAAGCTCCCATTGGGCGTTAGTTAGGGTGCAGATAAGTTAGGTTGAGAAAATCCTTCCAAATTCCTTTCTTTAAAAGAATCATAAAAGGATCTATAGCATATTCATACCTCAGACCATTTACGATATCTCTCGTTTTACCAAAGTAGATTTCGTTCAATGTATATCGAATTTTATTCTCCATGTCCTGAAATATCAACGTAGACCACTTGATACACACATAAGTGTTAATGAGAAACCAACCTTTAAGAACCATGAGGAAAGCCAGATCTTTTTTACTATTGAACACTTTGGGAGAACCTCGTTCTCAGACCTTGGGCAGCGGACATCTATCTATATAATTCTAAAAAACACAAAGCAATACGCTACCTCGATCATCTTGCCAATATTTACAATGTGTGGATTGTTGTCACTCACAGCTGCATCAGTTTCCGTCTAAACAACAAACAGAAGGTTCTTTCGTAACTCTTCGAAAAAAAGCAACTTGTCATGATGTCATATTGGAAAACATTCATGTGAAGGGATGTTGTACCTGACGCGTTAAGCTACCACCCAAGTTCATCATGCCGGACGAATCTTTGTTTGTCTATTTGAAGTAAAAACAAACAAACAAATAAACAAATAAATAAATAACTTTAGATTAAATTTAGAAATTCGTGAAACACTCTTCAAATTTCTAACGAACCATGAATACTTTTAAAGATGTCAGATGGAAGTGCTTGCTCATGAAATCTCCTGACAGCCAGAAAAATACACGGAATCTTTTGATATCCGTAAAGATTTCACGTTTCCATCATTCGATGGATTTAAAATTACGCAAACTAGTTCCATAAAAGCATCGATATAACACAGAAAAACATTGTAGTAAAGACGATCTTGATAAAGAGACCACCACTCTCAAAATGATCAGTTAGAAGTACCTCTTACCAGAAGTACCTCAATTGTACCTTGGTTTTACTCAGAATCTTCATAGCAAAATTATATACCCTTATAAAATTTCCACCACATCTGAAATACCTAGAGTAAATGTTATGCGCAGGTTTCACTGAGCACTTCAAGCTGTTAAAACAACACAATACCTGTAACCACAACATGGCAGTAGATGTCAGTTTGTAATGTGCATTTCGACCGCCACTTTTCTCTTGTACTTCAACAACGTGAATGGAATCCCAACATCCACGAATTTTCTTTGAACCATCTCCAGCTATAAGAAACATGAGGAACAAAAAATAAAATTGATGGGAACTGTTTTTATACAAGTTTGAAAACACATGCACACAAAGTAAGTGATATTGATAAACCTTATACAAAGAAAGAAGTTAAGAAGAAACTTCAAGTCAACAACAACAACAACAATAACAACAACAACAACAACAACAACAACAACAGCCATACCACTGGAAAAATAACCAAGCCACACAAAACACTAAAGCTCATTATGAAAGTCACAAAGAAATTCATAATTATACCTTTTTTAATGAGAATCACTCCTGCAAACCCATGGTCCAAATCCCATAAATAGACGGATGAAACGCCTCCTTCAAAATACCTATCAAGAGTTAACAGTAGCAACAGCTGAGATATTTAGACAGAATAAACATGTAAGCTGCCATGTGAGACAATGTGAAAGACACTTTAAAATGAAAACATAAAACTCACATTTCTCTGTATTGATCAAAAGCACCGTTGGCATCGATTTCTAGTCTTCTAAGCTTATCGGACGGAACAGCACCGTCATCTAGGGGAGGATCGTATGTGTTGCTCCATGGTGATCGATAAGAATCCCCATCACGATTGTAGTCACAAAGCAGATAATCCTTTCCAGTTTCTTTATCTCTTGCAATTTTAAGAGGTTGGTCTACCGATGAGAGAAGATCTTCACAAAGTTCAGGAACCTAAGCAATAGAAGCATGCAACACTACTAGTTATCCAGATTATATATATAAAAAAAAGATTTTTCCAATTAAAGATAATCAAGACAAGGTAACTGGATGAATTTGGACTCAACAATCCAGATGAAGCCAAAATTACGTACAAGGTCTATCAGGTCACTCAGATTTTTCTCAATTTGTTGAGGTGGCAATCGTCTCATCAAATCTAATGCACAATCTAATTGTCGCTCAGTCTAAAAAAAAATTGATAATATTAACCCATCTCTAACAAACAAAATAACACATGCAGTGTGAATTCAACAAAATAACACATGCAGTGTGAATTCTTGGGAAATTGCTTTTTCGATGTTGATAAGTTTCTTAATTGATAACAAAAAAGTGAAAGCATACATCGGTGAAATATTGAAAATAACTTAGGAACATGAAATACCCTGAACTTTGAACATTTATTCCAATAAAGTAATTCTAAAAATTATTTTGTGATGTATGTTTGTGAAAGTAAACGTAAAAGCATTGCACAATGAACTGTTACAAAAAACTTCCACTGAATTCTTGGAACAGCTGTCAATCAAGGAACAACCTGTTGAATTTCAAATTTGTATTTAGATTATGCTAATTGTTTTTATTGATTTTTTTCCTAGAGCAGCAGATCCAATTATATGAAAGCATGGCAATTATATTAGCTTTAAAAATTTGAAAAAATCTTCTAAATCGTTTTCCATCTTAATATCACTTGTAAAGTTGGTGACAACACATCCCAAGTGTTAATAAATTGTGTATATATTACAAGAAAAAATTGACCTTTCATGAAGTATACTTACTGTATTATATATATATACTAGTACCCGCATAAAAGTTTCACAAATCACAAAAATTTTCCTAATTTTAAAGGCTTGAGCTGATTTTAAACACTCTGTCCCATTTCAAAATGAGACAATAAGTCAAAAATAAAAAGAATATTGAATGAATATTATTCTTCAGTTGATAAAAATTTCATATTTAAAATATTCTAAGGAGTCATTATTTTCTACCACACAGCACACCACTCTGCCAATAATTCGGCGCTATTTCCTTTTCGCACCCCCCTAACTGTATCTGATCCTAGCCCTAACCCTAACCCTGACCCTAGGGGGTGCGAAAAGGAAATAGCGCCAATAATTCAAGGTATGTTTGTGTCTGTTTAATTGTGTCTGTTTGGTTCTTAGGAGGCCTACTTATAATTACCATATAAGATTTCTTTAAATTCAGCTAATTTGTCTTCATGTTTAATAATTTAGTTTAAAGGAGTTATATGTAATTAACTTGTCTATAAAAATTGCAAGTAAAAGAATGGAAACTGTTGATCCAATCAGGCCGTTTTTAGCTTAGTTTTTAATCTATTATGAATAATATCTTAAGAATATCTTCGGGGGCAAAAAAACTACAGCAATACATAAACGACCCCTGATTAGTAGAGTAAATATCAGTACATCGCTTAGCAAAAACATATATGGCAACAAAAATATCCAAATTGCGAAGGATGAATAATAATGAAAGTTCAAAACATTTTTAAGTTAAAATAAAGGATCGGATCATAATTACCATTTTGATAGATAGCTAGCTATATGTACAATTTTCCAATAAATTTGAACTGTGTATAATGGATTATTTACAACAAATCAGCTGTTCATTTTACAAGGAAATTCTGTTACTCAATGTTGTTGCACTGCGTAATTTTCTTCTCCTCCTTGTATAAAAGCAATATGGCTGCCGCCCAATAGAATCAAACCCAAGCTTTTTATTTATTTATTTATTATGTCAGGATGTTGTGGTGGTAATGGGGGCGCAACGCCAGATTACGACAATAATTCCAAGACATTCGTGGACACATATCATCGGGGAACCGGTCTTCCTTAGATCATACATTCATTTGTTAAACAACAAAAATTGATGAAAAGTCCAATGTTTGCGTTAAATTGGTGCCAGAGGCCATATTGGTGTTCAAAACATATGAAAAGTCTCAAGCCTGTCAAAAATAGAACAGCACACAAACGATGTCCATTAAAGTTTCGGATTGATGCTCGCTATACAAGTTTTTTTTATAAGCTACACTTTTATAAGCAACACTAGTAAATTTTCTCTAAAAGTTAAGCAACAGTACTACATGGATCTTACATAAATTAGCAACAAGAAATTTTGAAATGATGCAGCACTAGCATAGCTACAGCAAATTTCTTAAAAATGTTACATTCGGTGGTTGCATTAGGTTGCAGTACTATGTTCTAGACTTTGTACTTAGATACTTAAGCTTAGACAAACGTTTTCAAGACTGGAAATAAATATCTTTTCAATTAATTCTTAACAACAAATTGAGCAACATTACTACTAAGGCCTGACCTTGGTTGCTTATAAAAAAAGGTGTACTTCAGAAGCGTAAAACATTCGGATAAAAACTCTTTTCTTTACAGCCAAAGCAAGTTTATTTGGGTGTTCAAGGCGTTCAAGAGGTTACGAGATGTAGGGTGACTGAGTGCCAGATAGTAATACAAGGCGTTGTGTAAGGACTCAAACGGAGGAGAGCACAATGTGTAAAAAAACATGAACAACAATACTTTTTGTTAAAAAAGCAATCATTTATTTATGTGTCACTGCCAAAAAACAACTAAAATTAAAACTTAAAACTTAAAAAGAGTTTCACTCCTCTCGGCTTGCAAAGTGTAGCACACAAGCGTATTCAAATAGACTTCTGTAACACAAGCGTTATACCATCCCTCTAAATAAAGTGTTTTCTATTTTTAATATTACGAAAAATTTAAGAATTCCACAACCCCATGGTAGACACGATTGTTACAAGTAGTATAAACACTGCTGCGTCACGCTGACGTCATCATCTTTTAGTTCTCCGACGAGCTCTTTGTATCGGACGATTAGTGCTTGCACTGGCTCCAATCGTGAAACCAGCACCCGTTGGAGTATTAAAATTTGTTGGCGTTCCAAAAGTCGGCGGTTGTGCATTGCCGAATGAAGGTTGCGACGGTGCACCGAAACTTGGTTTTGGCGGTTCATTCGTAAAACTAAACGGCTTGGCTGGGTTTGATCCACCGAAAACATTATTAACAGACGGGGACGCTAGTAAAAACAAGAAAATAAATCATGATTTAGATGTTTCCAAACTTAAATGTTAATGTTATATGCTTTTTAAACATATCAGAACAGCTTCATAAGAACAGTTTCATAAGAACAGCTTCATATCAGAACAGCTCCATAAGAACAGTTTCATAAGAACAGCTTCATATCAGAGCAGCTTCATAAGAACAGCTTCATAAGAACAACCAGGCAAACGAATGGCTTACAAAAATCCAATTTATCAAGCAGAGACCCGGAAAACCCAAGTTACAAAATATAGAGCCGAGTTTTGGATTATGATAATTCTAGCTATTAACTCAAAATTTTTACTTTAGATATCGCTTCAAGTTATTAACTCGAAAATATATTTGACACTCGATAGTATTGTATTGCTTTAAAAATTTCGAGCTAGTAAAGTTTTCAATAATTTCTCACGATTTATCGTGTCTGCTTGATTTTCAAAATATTTCGGATAGCAAAAACAATTATTTTTAAGGGTATTTTCAAAATAATACCATGTCGAGTCTTCTTCGAAAGTGTTGAATTTGATAGCCAAATTCCATTAGTCCAATTTATTAGCAAAAATGGATGAGAAATTTTGAAAAATGAGTTTTGGAAAATATTGGCGCTACTTTCAATCACTGAAAAAAACATCACTTCCCAAAAAACGATTTAGTTTTCAAATAATTTTCAAAATTTCGTCCGAATTTGATCCTATGCACAACTTCACCTTGAAATTCGAAATCGGCAGTACAAAGTTGTTCCAATAGTAAATTTTCATTAGAATGGAACGATTCTCAAAATTTGCCTCAAATCTGGTCTACTGTGCCCCGTTTCCACTAAATTATGAAATTCAAATTCAAAACATTTAAAAACAAATTCAAACGAGTTCGAAGAAGACTCGACACGAGGTTATTTTGAAAATACCCCTTATCTTGAAAAATAATTGTTTTGCTGTCCGAAATATTTTGAAAATCAAGCAGACGCGATAAATTGTGAGAAATCATTGAAAACTTCGAATCTTAATCAATATAATACTATCGAGTTACTAACTCGACTTGACTTATTCGAGAAATTAATTTCGAGTTAATAACTCAAATTATGACGTCATAATCCATAACTCGACTCAACTACAACTCGATTTTGTAACTCGGGTTTTCCGGGTCTCAATCAATATTAGGAAGTTTCGTCGAGAATTACTATCAAAGGAAGTTTGGAGTCAAAGTTTTGTACTGAACTCCCTATGACGGCTTCAGTCTGACCAACGATTTCAAGGAATATTTCAAGGAATACTTCAATAAAATTCAAAGAAAGACTTACCGCCAAAATTTAGACTAGGACCTTGTTTTAATGATGCCGAAAAATCAAAACCATTTGTTGGTTTGTTTGTGGCTCCAAACGGATTATTGTTATTCTGTGGAGCAGATGGTAATCCGAATGCTGATGATGAAGTTCCGAAAGGTGTTGCAGCTGCTGATGGATTGGTTGCTGACCCAAACACAGAAGATGATGGTGCACCAAATGTTGAGCTTTGTACAGGAGCACCAAATGAAAAACCAGATTGAGACGATGTTGGTGCTTGGTTTGATCCAAACTGAAAACTACCAGCTTGTTGTTGTCCAAACACTGATGCTGAATTGCCAAATACATTTTTGGTAGAATCACTTTGAAAGACCGACTTGGTGGATGGCGCACCAAATACACTTTGACTGGAGGGTGTTGCTAAGCTATTAGTGGTCGTAGTGATACCAAATTTGAATCCATTCTGTGTAGTTTGTGGAGCGCCAAAAACGTTTTGTGGAGCAGCCGTATTTGAAGCGCCAAAAGCACTCTTTGTTGTAGCTGCATTGGAAGCACCAAAAAAACCAGGTGCAGGTGTCGGCTGACTGCTGAAAACATTTGACGTTGATCCTGTATTTGCAGTGCCAAAAACATTTTGTGCTGCAGGCGCATTTGGTCCACCAAAAACACTCTGTGTGGTAGCAGTATTAGGAGCACCAAAGACACTCTGCGTGGTAGTGGTATTCGGAGCACCAAAGACACTCGGTGTAGTAGTGGTATTTGGAGCACCAAAGACACTCTGTGAAGTAGCGGTATTCGGAGCACCAAAGACACTCTGCGTGGTAGCGGTATTTGGAGCACCAAAGACACTCTGTGAAGTAGCGGTATTCGGAGCACCAAAGACACTCGGTGTAGTAGTGGTATTTGGAGCACCAAAGACACTCTGTGTGGCAGCAGTATTCGGGGCACCAAAGACACTTTGTGAAGTAGCGGTATTCGGAGCACCAAAGACACTCTGTGTGGTAGTGGTATTTGGAGTACCAAAGACACTCTGTGAAGTAGCGGTATTTGGAGCACCAAAGACACTCTGTGTGGTAGCGGTATTCGGTGCACCAAAGACACTCTGTGTGGCAGCGGTATTTGGAGCACCAAAGACACCCTGTGCAGGATTGACATCTGTAGGAGCTTGTGATTTTTGCAACACGCCAAAAATGCTCTGTGCAGCTGATGGCACAGATGACGCAGAGGTAGCTTGGAGCGAAGTAGTAGCAGTAAAACCACTTGGAATAGTCGCAGCTCCAGCAGTGAAGTTGAATCCTGTGTTTGTTTTATTGGAAAGCGTTGAGAAAGCAGACATGGCGTACTGCTTTGAATTGGCTGCAGTGTTGAGTTGAAAAATATCTGTTTTATTTTGTTCAACATTGTTCTTTACAGCAGGGATTGTCGGGATTGCTGTTGATGTGACAGATGTCGTTGATGATGACGACGATCCAAACAAACTCGATGCCGGTTGAGAATTGAAAGTGAAAGTAGTTGGATTAGGCTGAGTGCTTGTTGCAGGGAACTGAGAATTCTGAATTGCACTTACTGGTGGTACCGAAAAACTAAACCCAGATTGTGATGGGGTGGCTGTCCCTGAACATGCAGATATTGCAGTTGTGGTCGATAGTACGCTAGTAACGATTGGAAATGAAAATCCAGTACCACTCGCTGTGCTTGTTTTAGACGCATCTGCGTTTGCAAGATTATTACTTGTGCTTGAAAATGGTTGTACAACAGTTGTGGGTGGTTTTCGTTCTCTTTGGTTCGATGTTGGTTGTGAATTGAACGCAAAAGTAACTGACTTAGACGTACTGGATGACAACGAAGGTGTAGTTGAGACTGCTGACAAAGAGCTTTTCGGTGCAGCTGGCGGAAATGAAAAGCTCAAACCAGATTGAGCAGTTGTTGTTTGAAGAGAGATTCCTGAGCTGGAAGTTTCAGAAGGCACAGTTGGTGTAGCAGCTGAAAATGATATCAAAGGAGGTATTGGCTGTATTGATCCACTGCTTTGGTTGGACGAAGTTGGTAGTGATGAATTTCCAATTAAGTTGGTGACTGCTGAAATTTTGAAGTCAGTGGATGATGTTTCTTTAGCTACAAGGAATAGAATGAATGAATAAGTTATTTTAGCCAAACATTTGATTACAAATACGCTCTATTAGACATTGATTGCTGAACGAATACCGGGTGAGTCAAAAACAAGTACCTTGTTTCACAAGAAATATCTTTAGGTCGAAAAAATATGAAAGATAATTTTTTTCATTTCTGATTAGAGGAATCTGGTAAGTATATTTTGGTGCATCATTCTTCAAACAACAAGCGGTCCTTGTAAAAAATCTTCAAAAAATGGACAAAAAAAGCCAAATAAAATGTTCCTGCGTGATTCTTTGATTAAATTCGATAATGTTAATGAAAAGGCTATGGGGATTGAAACGAAAGACACAATTTGTATAATCACTTCTTTAGTAATAAACTGGATGCATACCCAAACTCTTTGTTGTACGGAGTTGCGGCATTTTTCAATATTTTATGCTTAATTATTGGGAAAAAAATGAAAAATAAGTTTTAACACATTTAATTTTGTATGTTTCATTCCCTTCTGGTTTGCAATAAAAACATAAATATTGTTTTGAGACATTTTGCTCGGCTTTTTTTCCATTTTTCAAAGATTTTTGCAAGGACCACTTCCAGTTTTCTGTCCATAACTTTTTTACTATTCAACCAAATTAGAAAAGTGATACAACAAAATATAGGTAAAGGATTTCTTTATTCAGAAATAAAAATAAATATCTTTCATAATTATTCAATCGAAAGATTATTATTTGTGAAACACCGGTACTTTTTTTGACTCACCCCGACCCGGTAGTAGTAGCCTCAGGGTTGGAAATAGCTGCCGGACATCGGCAATTTCCGAGAGCTTTCCAGAAACGGCCGGGATAAAATCCTCAAAAAGTATAGTCCGACAGAAAATAATCTATTACACTTCTTTTTTGGTGGGCGACAGGGTTTTTAGAATTTTCATTAAAGATGTCCGACAGCTCAGAATTTCCTTATTTCCATCCCTGAGCCTAGTAAAATCCTTCTTCATAGAATCTCCTAATAAAAGGACTTGTCAACGATTGTTTGTTCTTCCTTGTCAACTCCTGATAGGAAGCATGAAAAGGATTTTAAGATGTTTCAATGTGACGTGTGAATAAGGATAATTCATTTTTGTTCTTCTTAGCCACATGATCAGATCAAAGAAATGTTCCTTCTTTAAAAAAAGAAAAAAGAAAAATTGTCCAAAAAATACTTACTTTAAAATTTCTAAATTTAACTATATTTTATGAGATACAAACAATGTAATTTTGGCTTCAAGTATTCAACATACACAAACAAAAATACAACGAATTAATATCAATAGAAACCTGATGATGAAGTAGCTACTAATTTGATACTGTCTTCTGATTCTTCAAGTAGATCATTGACTCTCTTTGCAGCTTCCTCTTGATCCAAACGAAATGCTTTTAATGAAGCGCCACGCTCTCCATATTCTTCTCTGTTACTCTGAAAAACGATTACTTAATTTTAAGGAAATATACACACTATTTCAATAAAAACGCTTTTCATTGAAGTGACTTCTGACGATTTTGTCCACTGGAAATACAAGAAAAATGGAAAAAAACAGTAGGCAAAAAGTTCAGACCCACTTTGATTTCATGTTGAAAAATAAATTTCTACCACACAGTTCAACTGATTCAATATTGACGGTAATCGAAACAAAAAAAAATGGCTACCTGGATTTCATCAACATCGATCTTGGCAGTGAAGTAGACAGGATGCTTCCTTCGTTTCTCCGTTGAACCAGGTTTAAGGTTTGATGGGAAACTCGTATTCAATAGTTTTTTATACGGGGACTATTTTGAAATAAAAGAAAAGAATTTGCTTCACGGTTTGTTATGTTTTTCTTTTTACTTAATTGTTCCAAAATATTTGGTATTTTAAAAACGAATATTAGTAATTAGAAACCTTTAGTGAGTAATTTAAACAGGTAAACATTGTTTCTCTTTTGTGAAGTTTAAAGTTTTAACGATTTTTATGAACAAAACTTGTACAATGTTCTGTCAAAAGTGTCAAACCGTACTATTTTTGCAATTTTAATCGAGAATTAACAAATAAAAAACCTTTAGATTCTTTAAAGCTGATCCTTTGCTGGAAACCGAATTTACATTAGCTGAGTTAACATCTTCATTCTGTGTAGAGTTAATCTGAAATGCCACTTTTTTAGTAGTGCTGCCTGGAAAGCCTGTCAATGATGCCTTAACATGTTCAATAGCACTCTCTGAAAAAGAATGTCATAGATTTGCTTTAAAAATCAAAGAAGCGAAACAAAATGAAATAAAATACTGTGTGAATACTTACCTAATGATGTATCATCGATTACAGAAGTATCATCAAGAGTTTTGTTCTAGAAAAGCAAAAAAAAGAGTCAATCACACTAAGAAATCTTTACTGAAGATTTATTTACAGTCATGTTATCACAACCTCAATGCAATACCCTTACAAAGACCCCTACCCAACTGCTCTTTGTCCTACTCTTGATCATACATCTCTCCATTTTTGCAAACACAGGTATTGCTTACCGGCAATGAATCATCCAGCATCTCATCTGTTTGTTTTTCAGTTAAACCAAACTTTGAGCGACTCGGCCGTTCCAATGGTACAGCCTCTTCTGATGACTTTTTGGTACATACTGTTAAATCAGGAAGTTCGTCAGTCTTTTGTCTTTTCGACTTCAATTCAGTCTAGAAATATAAAAATAAGATCATTTTCGAAAAGATTAGCATTGAATCTAAAAAGAAAATTACTCCCATTCATAAATTTTAGGAGGAAGAACCATAGATTGTTAAAGGAGTGGTTCGGTAAAAAATCGAAAATCTGATCTTAACAAATTTGAATTCTGCGTATTTTATTTGCTAGGAAATATATTTTCTTTCTTTTAAAAATTAACTCATGTCCTTTCTAAACAAATTTTTTTAACAATGCACTATATCTAATTAAATATTCATGACATCACTCGCGCACCTTCGAAAAAAAAAAATCAAGTATAAAGACAGAATTAGAAGTATAGAAGAGTTGTTTGCGATTGAAAGAAGCGTTTATAGCAAAATAATCAAACTCGAAATTCAAGATGCCTTGGTGTGTAGCAGTAGGATGTAACAAAAATACGTTTAAAGTTACCCGGAATAAAGACGTAACATTTTTCTCAATGCCAAAAGATGAGCATTTAAAGCAGAAATGGTTAACTAACATTAAAAGGGAAAATCTGCCAAAACATCCAAAAATATGTTATCTTCATTTTGAACAGTTTTGTTTCAAAAGAGATTTACAGGTAAGAAGGAAAAAGGAATTCAAGCTACTCTTTATCAAGTAAAGCTAAGTTATAAATCCAAATTTTTTATGCAAATCGATTTCTTTTATATTTCACGAGCTTCTACAAAAGCCACTTCAACGCATGTCGAATGATGATGCTTCGTTATCAATGGATATATCACTAGCATTTCCATTTTCGTCTTCATAAGGTGATGAACTTGAAATCTCTTTTTCTGGCTAAAACATATATAAGGACTAAAACATTCCATCATTTTTCTGAGCTCATCCTAACTTTCCTCTCCTTCTGAGTCTGCCTCATTTCCACTAGAACGCCCATCTTGGTTAAAAAAGTTTTCTTCTGTGTAACTTTCTTCATCTGACATTTTTCAGAAATCATTTATAAACCTTGTGGAACACTTTTTCTCTTTTAACTTCACACACAAACATCTTTAAAAAAATAAATGAAAGTGCTGGTGTGACGTCAGCAAAAAGGTACAGATAAAAGCAATTTAAAAGAACATGAAAAGATCAAGCTTTTAATAGGGTTTATGAATAATTAATGAAGTTTGTTTACAGGATTTTGAATTTGTTACGTAAAATGAATAACTATTGGTAAATTTTAAAAATTTCATTTTTTAACCGAACCACTCCTTTAAATGTAGTGTAAATAATATAAAGTAATAATGTAAAACAATGTGTTCTGTTACCTCATCCACATACTCGCATTGCGTTGCAGCAGAAACAAGTTTTTTGGTTGACTTCACTGAGGAAAGCTTACGTCTTCTTAAAACTGATGTGCGATCTTTTATTTCAACAGGTGGAAAAAGTTCATTTAGTGTGGATTCCAATATATCATCGTCATATCGAACTTTCTTGAATGACGTACTGTCTTCATACGCTGATTGTGCTTGTCGTTTTCTTTTGCTATAAGAAGAAAAGTTACGCAAAACTAGCAGAAAAATGTCGACATGGCAACAACTGATGTTTTAAATCGTCAGATTAAACATTTTGTGTACCTTTTCTCTCGTAATGCTGATATGACTGCTTCAGTACTTGTCTGATCATCATGAGAGCCATGCCGGTAAATAGTTTCTGAATAGCTATAAAAAAGATGAAATATTAAAGAGACTACATTGATGTTTATCGTGTTTATTGTGTTGCATCGTACATTCCTGATATTGATAATACATATGTCTAATGATACTTACGTAGGTGTTGGGTGGTTATTTTGATGGCGGGATTGATCTTTCAACGGAGAGTTGAAACTGTCATTTACTAAACTAAAGGATTCGACAGCATCTTCATTGTGTAATATGCTTTTGTTAATGAAATATGAGCCATGAACCTCCAGACCATTCTTGTTAGGCGACCTGAATTCTGACTCGACTCGATTAGGAGAATTAACGTAAGAAAGAGGCGTCTTCATTGTGGATCTCATTGGTTCATTTGTGTATTGTTGAAATGAAGGAGGAGTGTTGAATGAGGAACTACGATTGACAAGTGGGGAACTCAACATGTTCCTGTACAATGGACTTTTATGCGAAATCCGTTCAGTAGATATCGATTTCCTAATAACAGAAAAGCAATAGAAAATAACTGGAAAAAAAGTTGAAAGAAAATGTCTGTTACTTGTGAGGGTATGAATGTTGAACTGTATTACCCCTGTTAAAGTAAATATTTTCAAACTAGGTTGAATCAAATAGGATCTAAATTGAATGTCCAAGCTATTACACAATCCAACCTGAATGATCTGATTTACCAAGAGGAGAGTTACTAAGGAATGACATCCTAAGTTCATATTCTATTGTGTAAAAAAATTTCCCCTCACTAAATGACCTGAAACAACTTATCTGAATTTATAGTGTTAACGAATGCACATAATCATTCTGAAAATGAGCATGCCAATGCTTTCAAATTAATGATAAACCTCTATCATACTTTAGTTTGTTCTTGTTACACTCACCGAATATACATGTTGTTTTTAACTCGCGCAAGTAGCGGCTGTTGAGATGCATAACGATAATAATTCTCTTTACTGTCTGATGTAAGATTTTTCCCATGAATTAAAGACATGAGACTTGGTCTTCCTCCTAAAATGCAATGGATTGATTAATTAACAAAACAAAATCCTTTTTCATATTCCATGGGTGACGTGAGTTTGAACAGTATAAATATAAACACGGAAGTCACTTATCACACATTGTTCATCGTGAGTTAATTAGCAATCATTTTACCTGATCTCTCATCTAATGTATCAGAATTTCTGGAATCTTTTCCCCTTTTTAAGAAATTTGACGGGTACATGACGCTATCGTATTTTGTTGAAGTCAAATTCGATTGGTTATGAATTTTCCAGTGTTGCAATGAAGACACAGTTGTTGTGTTGCTGTTCTTTTCATGAAAACTGTCTATTTCAAGCAAGTATATTGTGATAACAATAGTGATCCCCCAAATGGGATCAAGGACAATTGATGCAACAACGAAGATGAGGAAAAGGAACAGCAGTGGTTTTTTATAATTTAAACATAGTTCAATTTTCATTCTATCAGCAGAAAAATATATATAACGATTAAATACAAATTTTTATCAATATCTGACAGGTCCCTATAAGTATTTTAAGGTATTTCATTATTTCATTTACTTCACCTACAAGCATGGAAATTCGTTGCGCCATGAGAAACGATTTATCGTTGCCGTTATTTAACATTTATGGAAACGACGGAACCTAAAATCGTTTCAGCAGATTTAGATTTACAATAACGATGCGGTAGCAAGGGTAACGTTAACGAAATAAAACAAGATTGTAAAGGGAGCTGGAAACTAGGATGCTTTTTAATTTCATTGAATAGCACGAAAACGAGTCCTGCTGGTACAACTTATGTTTTCATATTCTTTCGTTAGGAGAACAAATGAATTCACATAACGAAGGAAATTTCAAAATTACCTTAGCAATAGTGGCTGTTCTCCCTAGCAACAGCAAATTGGTGAATAATCACTTAATATACCTAAGTTATCCTTCATTGTCAGCCATGAAAACTAGTATAAGTTGAGCATGTTTTTGAAGAGCATCTATTTCCATCTATTTTGCAGACAACAACACCATCACCGATGATGCCAAATTTGAGGAACATATAAATGCTGTAGTAAAGAAATGCTCTGATCTCAGCGCATGGATTCTGCGCACTTTCAAGTCACGAGAAAAGAATGTGATGTTAACTCTTTGGAAGGCGCTTGTTATTCCACATCTTGATTATTGCTCCCAATTATGGTCACCAACAAGAAGATCAGATATACAAAAGATTGAGATGGTCCAGCGTGCTTTTGTCAGAAAAATCAAGAGCATGCATAATCTATCCTACTGGCAGCAATTGAAATGTCTAAAGCTCTACAGCCTGGAAAGAAGAAGAGAACGCTACCAAGTAATCTACATCTGGTCAATTATAGAAGGTTTGGTGCCCAACTTTCAACGCATTGAGGGCGGACAGATGGTTGGTGGTATAAACTACTATACACACCAGAGACTTGGTAGAAACTGTTCTACCAGAGTACCCAAGCTTGGGCCCTACAGAAATCTGATCGCTAGCAGCTTTGCTTTTCGTGGTCCAAAACTCTTCAATGGGCTTCCTAGGGAACTAAGGAATTGTACCAATTGTGCTAAGGACGTCTTCAAAACAAAACTTGATAAATATCTGCGTACTGTGCCTGACCACCCTCTTATTCCTGGGTATGTCCAGTTCAGGCAAGCTGACTCAAACAGCCTTCCAGATATGAAGAACTGCATTGGACTCGCAGAGTTGGATGTGTGAGGATTCACAAAAACAATATCAAGTAAATCAAGTAAGTAAATCTATGTGCGCGATTAAAAGCGCGTCTTAACTAAGCTCTAGGAGCGTTGGTAAAGACTTGATTTGTGGCTAAATCACCAATTATTTCAAGAGCTAAACATTAAAAAAACACAAATTTTGTGATTATCTAAGGAAAAAGGAAATATGATTATGGGAAACGATGGATCGTTACCGACATTTGAATTTGCGTAAACGACACGGTAACGATAACGATCGTTTCCGCCAAATTTCCATGCCTGACCTGGCTGCAGGGGTTGATAAATCGTGTACGTGCGTACGTGACGTACAAATATTAGGACTTTTTCGATTTCAACGTACGATGAAAAAACATTACTTGTTCGTGCACGAATGCCAACTAGCCATTATTTTGTACGTGAATTTTATAAAATATTGGGTCGCGTACATTATAAATTTTACTTGTTTTGTATGATGCAGGGTCATTCTATTGGGATATTGTATAATTGTTTGTAAAATCAAATGAAAAACAAATCATCCTCATGGCAAAGCAGCTCAACCTGCATTCGTTTTTTACTAAAAAAAAAGGAGCGACTGGTGCATTAAACAGGGGCGATGATTAAAAAAAAAAAATATTTAATCAGTGATATCAATATCAAAATTTGAAGAAAAAGTACTTGAAAATAGACATGTTATTCTTGTTAGCAAAGCTCATTTCAGACCTTCTTATTCTCATAGGCAGTTATTTGTTCGAATTCATTTTTCGTTTCATGAAATCATAACATTTTTTTTTTTGAAGAAACGCATGTTTTCTTTTCTACATTTTTTCTTCTGTTTTTCAAAAACGTATGTTAACACAGACTCACGGCATGTATAATTCTTTTGTCTTTTAATAAATTAATTTGCTGCTATTTTACAATTAGACCCTATTTACACCAACTAATTACCACCGTAAAATAAAACTTTTTCAACCTGTCGATAACATAGTTGAAATTCTACAAAAGCGAAACAATAATAATAATAATTATAATAATAAAGAACGTAAAACTGAATAATAAAACATTGATAATAAACGTTTTGTTGCATTAATGTATTTTCATAAGACATACATATTTTGATTTGAAACATGTACATTAAAAATTTTTGCCGTACGTGAAGACAATATATTTTCTGTAGAAATTTGTCAACCCCTGTGGCTGAATATGCAAGAAGCCTGGGAAATTTAAATAAACAACCAAAGTGAAAATGACTTGGTGTTTTAATAACTAGACAAAAATTCTAATGGGGTCTACAGTTATATATATACAATATTTTTATTCACAATTGTTATGCATGATATGAAATATTGCATGTTTCCAAACTTAAATTCAATTAAGGGAGATCTTGTTATAGGTATATATATATATATATATATATATATATATATATATATATATTTAAAAAATAGAAAATGAAAATAGAACAAAGGGGTACTTTAAATTATTTGCTTTGACTACACTCTTTGCTTTAATAATTCTATATATCTGAATGAAGGCCAAATACCGTATTTCCTCTATTAAGCGCCTGGGCGCTTATAAAATTTTTTCGAAAATTAGGAGGGCGCTTATTGGAGGGGGGCACTTAAAAGAGGGGGGCGCTTATAAAATTATTTCAAAAAACCCCTACAAAAAATTGTGAGAGGTGTTAAAAATAAATACTAATTTCCACTTTTATTATTTTCTATAAAAACTATGTACAGAAAACAGAAGAAATATCAGGTATGGTTCATGTAATGTTTTCCAACTCTATATCTATGTCGTCATCTTCTTCTTAATCGGAGTCTATTAGAATGTTTGGATCATCTTCCATGTCTCGTTGAAAAGATCTACAAGCAGTTGGCTGACTGTTTTGGCTAGTTTCTAATAAGCGCCCGGGCGCTTATCTAGGATTTTGACTCTAACATTGTAACTCTAATAAGCGCCCGGGCGCTTATTAGAGGGGGCGCTTATAAAATTATTTTTGGATTGACAGGGGCGCTTATTAGAGGGGGGCGCTTAAAAGAGGGGGGCGCTAAAAAGAGGAAATACGGTAATACAGCTCTCTAAATTATTGGCTGACCAACCTTCCAGCAATCAAATATTAAAATACATTCACATTAACATTCCTGACATTAATAACAACAAAGCCCTTCATGAATGACCATTATTTCAATCCCAGCATACTTCAAAACAAAAGAATATGTGCTTAAAAATAATATTCATTGTAAAAATGTAAAATTCATCAATGCTCCTTAAAACTCAATGGTACACAAAGCAAATGATTTCCTTTCTCAAACCAAACTCCTATTTTTTGTCAAAGTAAGATAATTAACTCAACCTGACATGTTATAAATATGAAAATAAAACCAATTGTGGAGTGGAGTCAGTTTATTTCTCATGAATGAATGTTTTCAATTCAACTTCAGAGGCCCAAAACGCTACACAATGCTACGTACACTATTCTTTATACATATGTATAAAATCTTAATGGCCTTTACAAACAAGAATTTATCAATACAGCATTACTATAAATTTCAACCTATGTGAAGAATCTAAAATTTTCTTTTTCAGAGAAAATGATGATAATTTGCCTTCCATAACTTTAGCGTGATACCATTCGATCCAGACTTATTCAGGTTACATTAGATTATAGATGTACTCAAACGGCTAGGACATTACAAAGATTGCGTCAAAACCAGCTATCAAACTATAAAACAATACATGCCCAGGGGACATTTAGCCAATGATTTCTTATTGATTGCCAACTGGGGGTATAGCGGGAAAATTAAACCTACCTCTATGCAGAAATAGACGCGATGCCTAATACATGGAGCTTTCATTGATTGCTGGCAAAATGTCCCCCAGATAGTTACACACATTTTGGAAGAGTTAAGGAAGATTTTGTATACGTAATGTTGACTGTTAGTGTCACATTTACTTCCTTTTGCCTTAACCTTTTGCAGGTTTTTGAAT